>CAUYUJ010003987.1:0-17500 GCA_963575745.1 Prorocentrum cordatum
TCCTCCTGCCTCCTGCTGCTGCTGCACCTCCTCCTCCTCCTCCTCCTCCTCCTCCTCCTGCTGCTCCTCCTCCTCCTGCTCCTCCTCTTCCATTTCTTCACCTCCTCCTGCCCCTCCTCGTCCTCCTCCTGCTCCTCCTCCTCCTTCTCCTCCTCCTCGTCCTCGTCCTCCTCCTTCTCCTCCTCCTCCTCCTCCTCCTCCCGCCACGTGCCTCAACACGGGCTGGGTACCTCCTGCGAGGGCCGCCTCGTCCTCGGCTCCTCGGACTTGCAGGAGGCCTGTGATGGCGTTTTGGACGCCCCACGGAGTGACGTTCCAGCCATCGACTGGAGCAGGGAGCGGCAGGAGGAGAGCGGAGCGGCGGAGCCGGCGGCCGGGTGGCCGACCGCCACAGGAGACGACCGCCGGGTTCAGCTTCACGAGGCGCGCGCGGGCGCGCACGGGCGCGAGGAGGAGGAGCGGAAGGGGAAGGGAGGAAGACGACGACAATACGGATGACGGCGATAAATGTCAACGATGGTGATAATGATGGTGATGATGGTGATGATGATGATGATGATGATGATGATGATGATGATGATGCTGGTGGTGGTGATGATGATGATGTTGATGATGATGCTGGTGATGATGATGATGGTGATGATGGTGATGATGATGATGTTGATGATGATGATTATGATGATGATGACGATGATGATGACGAGTATGCTGATGCTGGTGCTGCTGCTGATGCTGATGATGGTGATGATGATGTTGATGCTGCTGCTGATTATGATGATGATGCTGATGATGATGCCGCTGATGATGATGTTGATGCTGATGCTGCTGATGATGCTGCTGATGATTTAGGTGATGATGTTTATGGTGATGATGACGCTGATGACGATGATGATGATGATGATTACGATGATGCTGATTAGGATGATGATGATAACTGATGATGATGATGATGATGATCACGATGATGGTGATGGTGATGATGATGATGATGGTGATGATGTTGGTGATGATGATGATGATGGTGACGGTAGTGATGATGATGATGATGATGATGATGATGATGATGATGAGGATGATGGCGGTGTAAACGGTTGGGGCGAGGATGAGGATGATGATGGGACCGATGATTATAAGTTGATGATGATGCTGATGGTGATGATGATTATATCGATGCTGATACCGACTATAGTTGTGTTGGACATGAGGATGTTGATAAGGATTGGGATGATGACGGTGATGATGATGCTGATGATGCTGGTGGTGATGATGATGGAGGTGATGATGATACTGATGATAATGATGACGTTGATGATGGTGATGACGATGAGCATTGTTGATTGATGATGATGTTGTTGATGATGGTGATGATGATGACGATGACGATTGCGGTTTCGACGACGATGATGATAATGATGATGTTGTTGATGGTGACGATGATGAGGATGATGGGAAGGATGACGGTCATGATGATGACGATGATGGTTGCGATGGTTGCAATGTTGATGATGATGCTGATGATGATGATGATGATGATGATGGTTATGATGCTGAGTATGCTGGTGGTGGTGATGGTGATGCTGATGATGATGACAATGTTGCTGATGTTGAGGCCGCTGCTGCTGCTGCTGTCGATGATGATGATGATGATGATGATGATGATGATGATGATGATGATGATGATGGAATGGTGGTGATGCGGATGATGTTGATGATGGTGATGATGTTAGTGTTGGTCATGGGCATGTAAATGATGGTGATGATGATGGTGATGGCAATGCTGATGATGATGAGGAAGCTGATGGTGCTGATGATGATGAGGATGATGATGATCATGGGGACGACGATGCTGATGATGCTGATGATGGTGGTTATTATGATGCTGCTGATGGTCATGATGGTGATGATGATGAGGATGATACTGATGACGTTGATGATGGTGGTGATGATGATGATGATGATAATAATGGTGATGACGGTGATGATCACGGTGATGACGATGCTGATGATTCTGATGATGAGGATGATGTTGTTGCTGCTGATGATGATGGGGATGGTGATGACGACGGTGATGTTGATGCTGATCATGACGACGATGATGATGGTGACGATGATGATGATGACGATCATGTTATTGCTGCTGATGATGATGATGCTGCTGATGATGATTGTGATGCTGATGATGCTGGTGATGTTGATGATTAGTAGTATGTTAATGATGCTGATGATGTAAATGATGATGAGGATGATCATGCTGATGCTGCTGTTTCGGATGATGATGATGATGATGCTGATGATGTAAATGATGATGAGGATGATGATGGTGGTGGTGGCCTCGGTGGTGGTGGTGGGGTTGTGGTGGTGATGATGATGATGCTGGTGGTGTTGTTGGTGGTGGTGGTGGCGAGGAGGAGGAGGAGGAGGAGGAGGAGGAGGTGAATGGCGAGGAGGAGGACGACGACGACCGTAACGATGATGCAGCTGATGATTGGCATCCTGGACCCCCAGAAGCTTCCGTTCCTCCTTGCCCCTTCTCTCTTTTCCCGCCCGCCGCGCGCAGTCTGACCGTGGGCGTTCTCGGCAGCGGGATGGTGTACGACGACGCAAGGACCCGAGGACCAGTTCTGCTGGCACATTGACTCTCCAGGAAACCAGGCTCGAGGTAATATCGGGGCACGCACAATAAGGGGAGGCGGCGGAGGAGGATGGGGGAGGACGAAGGGCACGAAGGGCATGATGAGGAGGGCGAGGGGGTGGCGGAGGAGGGAATCTATGGGGGTGGGAGGAGGAGGGGGACGAGGAGGAGGAGGAGGACGAGGACGAGGATGAGGACGAGGACGAGGACGAGGAGGACGAGGAGGACGAGGAGGCCGAGGAGGCCGAGGAGGGGAGAAAGGATGGAGGGGGAGGACGAGGATAGAGGGGGAGGGCGAGCACGGGGGGGGGAGTGGGATCGGGAGGCGGAGGAGGAGGAGGAGGAGGAGGAGGAAAAAGGAGAAGGATGATGAGGAGGAGGAGGAGGAGGACGAGGACGAGGACCAGGAGGAGGAGGACAAGGAGGAGGAGGACCAGGCGGAGGGAGGACCAGGAGGGAGGAGGAGGAGGAGGTGGAGGAGGAGGAGGGACGAGGACGAGGGAGGAGGGCAAGGAGGAGGAGGAGCAGGAGGAGCAAGATGAGCAGGAAGAGGAGGAGAAGGAATAACAGGAGGAGGCGCAGGAGGGAGAGGGGGAGGGGGATGGAGGAGGAGGAGGAGGAGGAGGAGGAGGAGGAGGAGGAGGAGGAGGACGAGGATGAGGACGAGCACGAGGACGAGGACGAGGACGAGGAGCAGGAGGAAGAGGAGGAGGACGGGCGGAGGGCGGAGGGTGGAAGGGATCAGCAGGGGGATGAGAGGGAGTAGGAGGTAGGAGGGACGATGCGCTCAGGTTTTCTCAGATCCACGAGAGCGGTGGTGGAACATGGTGCCAGGTTCTCTCTGACTGTCCAGGAATCCCAAACGGCATCCGTAGCCGCTTGTATCAATGTTGGGGGCGCCCACACGGGGGTGGCGCCAGGGGCGCTCTCCAAGAGGGCGGGGCGGCTTCTGAGAAGGCGGGGGGCCTTTCTCAGAAGGGCCCCACAGCGTCCAAGAAGCCCTCTGAGAAGCAGGGCGGGCTTCCAAGACGACCCCTGTAATGTTAGGAACCCCGCTGGCTTGAAAGCCCACCTCCCTTGCGCCACCCCCTTTGGGCGCCGCCGGCAATGGTTGGATCCCCTCCTGGAGGCAGCAAGAAGCCAGTGCCGATAGTCCGAGCGGCAGCCGCATTCTGCTGGTGGCATCGAGCCCGGTCTCCTGGGAGCGTCACCGTCATTGGGCAGCGTCGGCCCTCGCAGGATAGACAAGCTGGGCTTCGACGAGCTGCGACGGACGCGCCCCCCATCGCGCCCTTGTCTTCTCCGTCAGTCCGCGTCCTCCATGCCTTCTCTGCCACTGGCTTGACTCTTTTTCCTTCCCTTGCCGAACTACTACTCAATTTCCTCCTCCCCCTCTTCCTACTAATCTTGCTTCTCCTCCTCCTCCTCCTCCTCCTCCTCCTCCGTAACCATGTTGGCTCAAGTTGTAACCGTCGCCCCGCGGTTATAGCTTAATCGCAGCCAAGGGGCAGGATCGCGGGCCCCTGCCCGAGTTTCAGACCGACCGGTTCTCCGCCGCGGCAGTTTTCCTGCGACGGTCTCTTCGCGATAGGAGATGCCACTGCCCTTTTCAGCAGATCTTGCACAGATCTCGGCACAGTCGGCATCAATCTGACCAGCGTGCAGGCAATGAAGGAGTGCCTCGTGGAGCACGACGAGGAGCTGGTGCATCTTCAGGACTCGTTCTCCACACCAAAAGCCACGGACGAGGCGTTCGCGAACCTCTCCCAGCACGATGCCATCTCCGAGCTACATTTGTTGATTGTCACTTAACTGGCTCGTATTCCAACGTTTTCGTATTTCGGCTGGAGCAGGTCCAAGGGCTATCCATGTTGACGACGAGGCCGGTTTCAACTTTTGTTGCATTTGCATCGGTGGCTGCCCAAGCCCAGCACTTGCCAAATAATGGTTGCAGTATCAGAGACGCTCAAGCTACGAGGCTTGGTCATGACCGCCACCACCTTCCCAGTCAAGGTTCACAACATGAGTACGTCCTTTTGTAGCGAAGTTGCCGACCAGATGCACGCGCGAGAGTTCGTCGGCATTGTGAAGGAGCGGAGCCTCTCCTGGACAGACCCGAAGCATCTCAACGACTTTGCATTACGTTCGTCGTGATGCACCGTCGGAAGTAAGGCGTCGTAGCAAGGCGTTTAGCATGATGTGCAGCCAGGTCCGCCGAGTACCTGAGGGATCAGGGCCTGTGGCGTTCATCTACGAAGCTCGGCAGCGATGGCTGCAAAGGCATGCCCTTCCTGGTCGAGAACGACGACTGCGTTGTGCTCTACCGCGCCACAGAGCTTCAGCAAAATCAGTTTGAGGGCGAAGCCAACTATGATGACCTCCTCGCCCTCGGCATCTCCCGCGAGAGGCCGACGCAATCAGCTCCACCATCGCGCCTCCATGGGGGCCTCCCTCCCAGGGTCCATTTGGCCCTCGCCGTGTAGTTCCATGCGGGGTGCTGCGCGAGATCGCTGGTGCCGACTCGCCCGCCCCCTCTGGAGCGGCTGCGAGCATATGGGTGCTGCCTCTGCCGCTGCTTCGCCCCGCCCGGCGTCGTCTGCCCTCGCCTAGCGCCATCCGAAAAGGGCTCTCGAGAGATGCTGACTCTGATTCGGATTCGCTTTCGCCTGGTTTCTCCGCGTCCTGCGCTGGCCTTGCTTCCAGCTCCCCCGGCCCTTCCTCGCCCTCGAGCTGTTCTCCCGCGCCCTCTTCCTCCTCGCCAGACTCTGCTGGCTCCGGAGACGCTAGGCCCGATGCGATGGCCTTCCCGACTCATGCCTGGGCACCCCCAGCCCTTCGGCTAGACGCGTTTTCTCCCTTCCGCGGGGTGGGCCCTGCTCGCGGCGACCCGTTGGCTCCCGGGCCCCTGGCAGCGCGTGGATTTCTTTCCTTCTTCTGCGCGCGCCGCGCCACGGGTGGCCATGCGCCCTTCAGACCGGGGCGCAGCCATGGCGCGCCAGCGCAATTTTAGCACCGCTTCTTCTGGAGGGTAAGCTTGTTTTCCACGCACGATCTGGGTTCTCGCGCTTCCCCCCTCGCGGTTGCGCCCGGGGGGCGCCCCCGCGGCTGAGAGGCCATTCCTCGTCCGAAATCGAGACGGGGGCAGTCCTCGTGCCCCGGCCCCTCGCCAGGGATGTCTTTTTTAAACTTCCGTTGAAACCTGGCCCCCTGGTTTCTTCGGCGCGCTCCGGAAGTTCCACCCTTCGGGGTGGGCGCCTGTAGGTCCTGCGTTTGGGTCGGGCGGGTGAGCTGGCGCGGTCGGGCGCGCTCCGTGTCTGCCCGAGCAGCCGCGGAACGCTCGCCCCCTATTCACGCCACTTGCGCGCCCCAGGCTTGTCGCGGACAGAAGCATGACGGGAGCATGGAACTGCTCGCCAACCGCGGCGTCGCGCGCGTCCGAGAGGCCGGCCCCCCCCCCCCCCCCGCAGCACCTCGAGCACTTTGCCGAAGGAGTGCATCGCGCCTTCGGAGTGGACGTTGCCACCGAAAGCATTGCCTCTGGAGGTCGCACCATCTTTGCCCATCCTCTGCTCCAAGAGCTGTTCGCCCAGGCGTGTCGCGCCGCAGTCGCCGTCTCCTCTTTGTGCGACTGCGCGCGCTGCGTGCAAGTCGCCAGTGTTCATCTCTAGCAGTCGCATCACCCCGCCAAAGAGCAAGGCCAGCTCCGTCGGAGCGCCGCGTCCTATGTGCTCGGCGGTGTCAGTTCCAATGCTCGGGCCGAGGGATCTGATCTCTCCGACGGGCTATTTTATGCGTTTGGACAGCTACTGCTGGGGAGTTCGACGCGCTATTCGCTCGGCAGGCAAAGGTGGACCAAACCAATTTCGCGCGCCGCGTAGAAGATTGGGGAGACATGGATCGTGAGCTCGTCGAGTGATTATCGAGGCTCGACCGCGTCTGCGCGAGCGCCCCCGCTGTGGCCTGCGCGACTTCAACTTTACCTCCTGGGCCCCTGGCGCCCTTGCAAACCTCGAGGGGCATTCGGGCCGCGCGCCCGTCATCCCATCGCTCCAACCGTTTATGAGAGGCCCCCGCAGGATCGCCCAGCGGAGTCGCCGAGCGCCCGAGGGTCGAAGCGAAGGTCGAGGAGGCTGGCCCCGGCGTCCCCACTCCGAGAGAACTCTCTTGGGGGCCGTCGGAGAAGGCGGGGGTTGCGCTGTCGCAGCTGCTGGGGCTTTCAATCGGGAGCTCGGGATCCTGGGCGCTACTTCTGAGGGGGGGCGTCTTGGCGACCGCTCTGAAAACTTTGCAAACTCTTTGGGGGCCGTCGAAGAAGGCAGGGGTTGCGTTGCTGCTGCTGCTGCTGCTGCTGCTGCTGGGGCTCTCAATCGGGGGCTCGGGGTCCCGGGCGCTGTTTCTGAGGCTGGGAGTGGGCATCTTGCGGGAGGTGTCCAAAGGGTTTTTTTGGGACAGAGGGTTTTCCGGAGAGCCCCCCTGGGGCCTCGGAACTTTGCCAGAACAGGGGGTGCGAAGCCCCCAGGGGGGCCCTTCCTGGCCCCCCCCGAACAAACTTTTGCAACCCTCCGGCCTTGGGCCACGGGGGCCCCGCGCGCGGTCGGGGGCGGCGGCGGGCGGCCCCTCTTCGCGGCCCCGAGGCGCGTGCGCCGCGCTGGCCGACTTCTTCTTCTTCGTTTCTCGCTCGCCGCGAACGATCTCACGTTTTCCCATCGAGGCCGCAGGGCACTGTTCAGGGCCAGGAGGGGGGGGCAGCGCGAGAACGCCAGATATCAACGGACAAGGGTCAGACAAACTCGCCGCGCGCGCGAGAACGCCTGGGCGACGAAGAAGCGCGCGCGCGAGAACGCCTGGCCAACCCTGGCGCGACTCCGTCTGACGATAGCGCGACGCGCCGTGGGCTCGCTGGGCGCTTCGGGGCGGGGCTGGGGGGGGGGGGGGGCGGGAGGGGGCGCGTTCTGCCGCCGAAGACTCCCGAGAAGGCCTTCTCGGGCACTCTCTGGGCATTGAATCAAGACGTCTCCGCGCGCGCGATGGAACGCGCCCCCGGCGGCGCGCCCGGCCCAGGCGGCGCCCCAGCTGGTCGAGGGCTGGCCCGGCTGCCGAAAGCGCGCCCCGCTCCTTCAATTTTCGCTTGCTCCAGGATGCCCCCCCCAAACAAAAAAAACATTCAGCGACGCGACGTCTGTCTTCCTCGATGGGCGAGCGCGCTGAGTGCTCGAATATTGCGGCGCGGAAGCCAGAAAAGACTCGGCGCAATTTGCACCCGAACATTCGCAAGCGAATAATCGCCGCTGCTCGCAACTCGCCCTTCGGATACGCGCGCGAACCAGTCGCGCGTCGCCAGCGACGCGGTTTTTTAGTGTCGGCATTCTCGGCAACGTTATCGACTTGGAACCTAGATGTTTTCGCCGAGTGGCCCAGCATAAGTAAGTGGACATGTCAAAGTTGTGAGCCTAGACGTTTGCCCATGCGAAGTTCCCAGGGAGATTCTTGGCGCCCATCGAATCAATGCGCGATCAGGTTTTCATCGTGGTCTCCTTCCGAGGCAATCGCGTGCGCGGCTTTCCCGAACAGATGCATCAAACCAGGGTGCCTGATGACTGGGTCACTGTTTTCTCAGGCGCACGGCCCGATCAATCGCGCGCTGGTCAGCTAGTTGCTCGGGTCGCTTTACGAGATCGGCGCCTTCGCCGACGACTGCGGGCTCGAGAGCATTGACGTGAGCTCTGCTCGCCCCGCCACCATCAACATGTGGGCTTTTGCTGGGGCCGCCTTTGGAATGCGCATTCGCGTTCAGGAGACTGCCGCGGCTTTCCAGGGGCGGTATCTTATGGGGGGGGATTTCAGCGGGCCCCAGGTTTGCCGGCGGGCTCCAGGTGTCCAGGAGCACCAAGCATCTAGGCGTCATTCTCGGCGTCGGCGGACACGGAGGAGCTGGAAGTTCCCTCGGAATAAGGTCATCCCGCTCGCGCGTGGTGCAGGGGGTGGACCTCGGGCTGACCATATGTGACTACAACGCGTTGTGCGTTTCTGTGTGATCTTTGATGGCCGAACGCATCCTCCATGTTTACCGGTTGTCAAAGAGGAGAGGGAGATGATCCAAGTGAGCTGCAGGGCCCTCATTCAATGCCATCTCCTCGGAGCACCCCCAGAATTCCAGTCCCTTCGGTTTCCCTGTTCACGCCGCGAGCGCAAGGATCCGAAGTCAGGCTGCACGTTTTCGACTTGCTGAGATAACCTCTGCATTCTGAGAGGATGAGGAGCTCCTATTTCAAGGCAGTGGCTCTGACGACTGCTGCGTCCTATGGAAGAAGCACCCTGCGTGACAAAAGGGGTCATGCAGATATTGTGACACCTACCGTTCGCTTCGCGCCGTTCCCCGAGCTCCCAGATTCATTCCCTGGATTCTGGCCCAGATGGACAAACACTTGGCCAAGGTGTATGAGAACCCCCTGCGCGCGACGATCGCGTCCAGAGCGAGCAAAGTGAGCCCCGAATTGTCTACCGCGGATAAGCCCCATCTCAAGTTGATGTCTGGAGGATTGCCGACAGGGCACATGTTGTTTTCTATATTTTCTGCGGAATGTCCCGTGTACTTGTTGGACCTGCAGCGGCAGGTTCAAGGGTGTTGCGACCCCCTGCGTTGCTTGGGCACGGGTGCGGTGATGCACTGCGCCACGTCACCGCTTGCCCCTGTTTTCTTGGGTTCGGTCTTCGCCTTCCTCGACCCCACCTCCGCCTCCGCGCGCAGTGGCCATGCTGAGGACACAGCCTTTTTGTTCAAGCTTTCTCTAATGTCTAATGCCCGCATCTGCCCTTGTCAGCATTGCCCTATATTTTGTACTTGTCCATGTTGCGTGCCATCATTTGCGGCGCAGGTCTTGCGCGAGAAATCTGTTCATTGAGTGCGGGCGCGCCCGGATCCAGCAGCCTGCCAGGAGGCACGAAGCCCATTCTCGTTCGCTCGGCCGGGCGATGCGCGACCCCGCCCCGTGAAGGCGCGGCCGCGCTCTGGTCGTTCTCCTTGTTGGTGATGTCGGGCCCCACAAGGCCAGCCGTCCGGAGCAGCAACCGAGGTCGGGTCGGCTCGCTCACTAACCCCCCCCATGCGAGTTCACTCCTTCTCCCGTTTCTTTTTCTTCTTCTCCGCCTCCTCCTCCCCCTCCTCCTCCTCCTCCATGGCGCGGGAATCCCTCGCGGGGGCTCGCATCATGAAGTTTCCGCAGGGGGTTCGTGGATTCTCAGGGTTGTCTCACTCCTTCTCTCCCCCCCCCCTTTTCCCTATTTTTTTTCTCCCTTTGCCCCTTCCTTTACCCCCTTCGTCCTAGCAGGTTTGGCCTCCATCCTCTGTCCTGCTTCCTCTATCTTCGTTCCACCCGCCTCCGTTTTCGGTCGCTGCTCTCTCGGCCCTCGTTCCTCTCTCTTGCGTCGCCCCCCTGTATCTTCCCGCCGAGCAGGAACGTGATTGGCTACAAGCGGTTGTGGTGGCAGCTGCGGATACTCAAAGAGGAGCGGCGGTTTGGACAACCGGGCATTCGTGGGATGTCCCTTTCTTACCTTTGCCTCTCTTCGCAGTCGTTTTGCCATCCTGTGTGCCCCCCTCTTTGCCCCCTTCTCCTCCTCCTCCTGCTCCTCCTCCTCCTCCTGCTCCTCCTCCTCCTGCTCCTCCTCCTACTTCTCCTCCGCTTCCTCATCTTCTTCCTCCTACTCTTCTAGAGGAAGGTGAGGCCCACTGCCAATAATTTGATCGTGCGAATCAGGGGCGCAACATGAAAACGATCGTTGTCTTCATTCTTGCGCTGTCTGTCCTCCCCAAGGTGGGTAGGACAGAAGGCAGCACTCGAGGGGCAGAACTGGCACCACTCAAGGGTCCGTGTGTTGAAATTCCATGGGTCGGCTTGGCTGCGACGGCGCCGACTCGGAGTTCGGCCTGGCTCGACGGAGCAGGCCGCTTCAGGACTACAGGGGCAGGCTTTGAGGCGCGGCGCTGCGATGGGGGGAGTCCCACTTGCCTCTTCCTCCATGACGCCGTCCCCGCCCGCTCCCCTTCCCCATCTTATCTGCATGGGCGAATGTTTCGCTGCTGTCTTCCTCCCTTCCGCCTTCGTCCCTCTTCTGTCCTTGACCGAGTAGGCCGACCTTCGGCAGCCTCGGCCGCCGCTTGGCCCCAAGCGGCTGCGGTAAAACACTGTGTTGATGTTGGTCGAGAACCGTGGGAGCATTTCGCCTGTTGTTCGATTTCATCCCAACCAACTGCTGTTGTCATGGGTTCCTGCCCCTGCCGTTGTTCTCTTTTATCCTTTCTCCTGCTGGCTTCGGAAATAAATGCGAACAGCGAGTTCGAATGCGGGCCTTCCCCTTGAGTTGGAGATGGGTTTCGTCTGCTTGGGGTGGAAAGCTCATTCACGAAAGCGAAACACAGTAAGCACGATTGGCCCTGTGCATGTGTGATGTTCTTGTTGAAGCATGGCGAGTAGTGGTTGTATGACTCGGCCGCCCGTAGTAGTAGTAGTAGCAGTAGTAGTAGTAGTAGTAGTAGTAGCAGCAGTAGCAGCAGTAGTAGTAGTAGTAGTAATAGAAGTAGTGGGGCAGTAGTAGCAGTAGTCGTAGTAGTAACCGTAGTAGTAGTAGTAGTAGTAGTAGTAGTAGTAGTAGTAGTAGTAGTAGTAGTAGTAGTAGTAGTAGTGGTAGTGGTAGTAGTAGTAGTAGTAGTAGTAGTAGTAGTAGTAATACTCGTAGTCGTATCATGATTAGTAGTAGGGGTAGTACTAGTGATAGGGGTAGTACTAGTGGTAGTAGTAGTAGTAGTAGTAGTAGTAGTAGTAGTAGTAGTAGTAGTAGTAGTAGTAGTAGTAGTAGTAGTAGTAGTAGTAGTAGTAGTAGTAGTAGTAGTAGTAGTAGTAGTAGTAGTAGTAGTAGTAGTAGTAGTAGTAGTAGTAGTAGTAGTAGTAGTAGTAGTAGTAGTAGTCGCAGCAAGCAGCAGTAGCAGTAGCAGTAGCAGTAGCAGTAGTCGTAGTAGTAGTAGTAGTAGTAGTAGTAGTAGTAGTAGTGGTAGTCGTAGTAGTAGTGTTAGTAGTAGTAGTAGTAGTAGTAGTAGTAGTAGTAGTAGTGGTAGCCGGCGTAGTAGTAGTCGTAACAGTAGTTATAGGAGTAGTATTACTAGTAGTAGTAGTAGTAGTAGTAGTAGTAGTAGTAGTCGTCGTCGTCGTGGTAGTAGTGGTAGTATAAGTAGTCGTAGGAGAGTAGTCGTAGTAGTAGTCGTAGTAGCCTTAGTCATCGTAGTGGTCGTAGTCGCTGTCGTCGTAGTATTTGTAGCAGTAGTAGTAGTAGCAGTAGTCGCCATGGTAGCAGTAGTCGTAGTAGTCGTAGTCGTAGTCGTAGTCGTAGTAGTAGTCGTAGTAGTAGTCGTCGTAATCGTAGTAGGATCAGTAGTCGCAGTCGTAGCCGCAGTCGTGGTAGTCGTAAGAGTAGTAGTAGCAGCAGTAGTAGCAGCGGTAGTAGTAGTAGTAGTAGTAGTAGTAGTAGTAGTAGTAGTAGTAGTAGTAGTAGTAGTAGTCGTACTAGTAGCAGCCGTTGTAGCAGTAGCAGTAGCAGTAGCAGTAGTAGTAGTAGTAGTAGTACTACTACTACTACTAGTGGTAATAGTAGTCGTAGTAGTAGTACTACTACTACTAGTGTCGTAGTAGTAGTAGTAGTAGTAGTAGTAGTAGTAGTAGTAGTAGTAGTAGTAGTAGTAGTAGTAGTAGTAGTAGTAGTAGTAGTAGTAGTAGTAGTAGTAGTAGTAGTAGTAGTAGTAGTAGTAGTAGTAGTAGTAGTAGTAGTAGTAGTAGTAGTAGTAGTAGTAGTAGTAGTAGTAGTAGTAGTAGTAGTAGTAGTAGTAGTAGTAGTAGTAGTAGTAGTAGTAGTAGTAGTAGTAGTAGTAGTAGTAGTAGTAGTAGTAGTAGTCGTAGTAGTAGTAGTAGTAGTAGTAGTAGTAGTAGTAGTAGTAGTACTAGTCGTAGTAGTAATCGTCGTAGTCGTAGAAGCCGTAGTCGTAGTAGTAGTAGTAGTAGTAGTAGTAGTAGTGGTAGTAGTAGTAGTAGTAGAAGTAGTAGTCGTAGTGCCAGTCGTAGTAGTAGTGGGATTAGTAGTCATAGTAGTAGCCGGCGTCGTCGTAGTAGTAGTAGTAGTAGTAGCCGTAGTAGTAGTAGTTGTAGTAGTAGTAGTAGTAGTAGTATTAGTAGTAGTAGTAGAAGTAGTAGTCGTAGTCGTAGTCGTAGTCGTAGTCGTAGTCGTAGTCGCAGTCGTAGTCGTAGTCGTAGTCGCAGCAGCAGCAGCAGCAGCAGCAGCAGTAGTAGTTGTACTAGTAGTAGTAGTAGTAGTAGTGGTAGTAGTAGTAGTAGTAGTAGTAGTAGTAGTAGTAGTAGTAGTAGTAGTAGTGGTAGTAGTCGTAGTAGTACTAATAGTCGTAGTAGTAGTAGTATTAGTAGCAGTAGTAGTAGTAGTAGTAGTAGTAGTAGTAGTAGTAGTAGTAGTAGTAGTCGTAGTCGTAGTTGCAGTAGTGCTGGCAGTAGTAGTAGTAGTAGTAGCAGGAGTAGTAGGAGTACTAGTACTAGCACTAGTACTAGTACTTTGTATGCTTATTGTTTGTAGTAGTAGTCGTAGTAGTCGTAGTAGTAGTAGTAGTAGTAGTAGTAGTAGTAGCCGTAGTGTTGGTAGTAGTAGTAGTAGTAGTAGTAGTAGTAGTAGTAGAAGTAGTAGAAGTAGTAGTCGTAGTAATAGTATTAGTAGTAGTAGTAGTAGTAATAGTAGTAGTAGTACTAGTAGTAGTAGTAGTAGTAGTAGTACTAGTAGTAGTAGTAGTAGTAGTAGTAGTAGTAGTAGTAGTAGTAATAGTAGTCGTAATAGTAGTAGTAGTAGTAGTAGTAGTAGTAATAGTACTAGTAGTAGTAGCAGTAGTAGTAGTAGTAGTAGTAGTAGTAGTGGTAGTAGGTAGTAGTAGTAGTAGTAGTAGTAGTAGTAGTAGTAGTAGTAGTAACACTAGTGGTCATGGTAATCGTTCTAGGAGTGGTACTTGCAGTCGTAGTGGTCGTACGAGTAGTGGTACTAGTAGTAGTCGTGGTAGTAGTCGTGGCAGAGGTGGTAGTAGTAGGAGTAGTATTATAGATAGAAATACAAGTAGCAAAGACAGTAATAATCATAGAGGGGCCTAACAGAACCTGTTGGTTATTATGACACCTTCCCTTTCTGGATTTCCGTATAATTTGCAAACTCACCCTCCGTATTCGCCACAGCGGAAATCGTTTTCGCATTATGACGCAGTCCTTCTGTGTTCCGCCACAGCGATGAAGCTCTTATATTCGGAAACAAGAGGGACCCTTATGTATTATACGGCAAGAGGAATCTTATTGAAAGAAAGGCATTCTTCTAGAAACCATGCGCTGGCACAGTTAGCACATAACTTGTCAATCCAAGCTTTAAGGAAAGCCTGCGCAGGCACAGTTCGCGATGTTCCATATATGGGAACGTTCTTTCTGTCCGAGCTAAAACTTGCTCAAATCCTTGTACAGATTTGTGCAGGCACGGGCGAAACTCATTATCAGAAGGGCAGCCGTTAAGAAAATCTGCGCAGGCACAGTTAGCACAGAGCTTCTCAACACAATCAGCAAAAAAAACCTGCGCAGGCACAGTTGGCTCATATGGTGTTGAACATGTTGTTTTCGTATGGCCTGGCACAGTGAACACAGATTTTTTCATGATTTGCCACCTGTGGGAAGTTGGAATCATATCCATAGATGGAGCATCTTTAAAACATCTGTTATAACTGTGCCTGGCCATGCGAAAACAACATTAGCAATAAGAAGCATGTGTGCCAACTGTGCCCGCACAGGCTTTTTTTATGCTTGTATTGAAAAGTTGTGTGCTAACTGTGTCTGCGCAGGGTTTCTAGCTGATTGTATCAATGCCAATAGGATTCGGGTGGTGGTGGACTTTAAACAAATATGTCGTGGTCGGGTAAAATAGAATTCAGTGTGTGGCGTACACACACTAGGATTCCTTTTAGCTTCGAAAGCAATACAAGTCTTTTTGTAGTGGCACATAACGCGATTTTGTTTGCAGAGGATTACAATGGGGTTCTTATCCAGGCAGAGTGCAGTAGGATCCCTTGTGCTGCGCAAGACCATCGGATTTCTGTTGAAGCTGAATGCGCTAGATTCGCTTTTAGGGCGAAAGAGATCCTTTTTGCACCGCGATGCAATCGAACTCGTCGTGTGGCATAGCGCAGTGGGATTCAATTTGAACCCGAATGCAAGAGATTTCGTTCTATGGCGGCATGTACCGCGATTCTGCATGTGGTGGAGTACAACAGGATTCTTAGCAAGGCCGAATGCTGTAGGATGTTTTTTTGTTCCGAGTACAAATTGACTCTTTTTCTTACAAGCGCCGCAATGCCCGCCCGCGCCACATTGCCCATGGGCGTCGCGAAGACGGCGCAGACACCCACTAGGCTCGAACATCTTCAGGTTGAAGGGAACATGACCTTCGATATTCTGGTTTTATCGTCGTAGGTTTTGTTTGTTGTTATTTCTCCCCTTCGCGACCTCATCTTCCTATATGTGCTGCAGCGACGGCAGCTCCTGCGTTCGCCGCAGGGCTTGCGAGTGCCGCGGAGACGGCGGGGATGGCACCCAAACCTAGAAAGCTTCATGTTGAAAGGGGGCATGTTATCATACTCCCCCCGTCAACGTCATTTCAGCCAGTCTTCATCATCTCCCGCGCGTTCTTGCGAACGCATGAGGGGAACGATTTTCTTCCACTGCAGGGGCGCGAAGAGCGCAGTCGCTAGCAGTGCCTTGGGAGGTCCGGCAAGCAGCCAGCTTGGAACCTAGGGCGAGAATCAAGGCATGGGCAAAGAAAGGTAGCGCGATGGCCAGCAGCCATATTGGAATCGCAGCGCGCTGCCGTCTGGAGCCAGAAGAACCACCAAAGTACATGGGCGCAACTCACAAACATCCTCATTATAGTCGACCATTGCTGTTAACACGCTCTTCACCGAAGCGAGCTGCATCCCATTCGCGGCCCGCCGCCCAATGCGCCCACTTTGCGCGCCGCAGCTCCTCCGCCAGACTTGCGCCAGTCAGGGCGGCGCTTGTCCTCGCGAATCGCATGTCTCTGTGCGCTGGGATGTCAGTGCGCCCAGAGAGACCGTTTGAGCCGAGAGCAGCGCAATGTTTGAACTCATTCCTGAATATTTTAGAAGGTGCGCCGCCTATCTGAGAGGTGGATCGGCCGCCCACGGCGAAGGCTCGCATTGCTGAGTTGATGTTCTCCACGCGGCCAATGCGCGGATCGGCGCACTTGCGCGACGGCCAGTTTCGCAGAGATCTTTCGCTGATTGCGCAATGTAAAGTGACGTGGTCCACCGCGTTAACAGATAGCTTTCTGTTCACTGCGGCGGAAAGCAGTCCGCTGTCGACTGCGCGCGCCACATAGCCAACGGCATTTGCATGAAGAACAACCCTTTCAATTGGCAATCGCATCGGTAACTATCCCCAACCCTTCTCATTGATTGAACGTGTTACGCTATCATTGAAATCCCGGTCTACCGCATTCTTTCCAGCAACTACCCAACCGCCTTTGATCGCGTCCATCTGCGGTGGCGGGATCATAGTGGTTGGATCTTCTTTGGCGCCCTTTGATTGTGCAGCCTGGACCATCTCTCACCAGCAACGCTGCAGCGCTCGTCCTCTGATTCATTCTGAGCAGTAGACGCACCTCTCGCACGGCGCTCGAAAACGATCTGCATTTTGATTCTGGCCGCTAAGAGATTGGACTGTCTGCTTCCTTTGTCCACGCGCCTACCCGTTCTGCGAATTAGCCCCCGTTGCTTGAAGACGGCCTCACATTGTGCATGAAATGGATATCTATCCGATATCATGCTGAGATCGACTTGATTTTTTTCGTCGCCGTCGCCCGCCCATGCGCCGTGGCGATCTCGGAAACCACCAAGACCTTCAACGATAGAGTGTGATAGTTTGCCTGTTCCCTTCGGGTTTCGCGGCCGCCGAGAATTGCAGCGCGCAGAGCCGCGCGCGAGCTCTTCCTGAACTTCGCGAGTTATTGTAACCCGTCGAACATGAGGCGTCTCATCGCGTGCCACTTATTGCTGGCGGGCACAGTCGCTAGTCGCATCGCCGGCGCCACTTGCCAAGAGCTCGACGGGCCGAAATGACATGGTCAATGTTTGTAGCTGCCCTCTTCCATCTCTTTTGCTATCTGCCCTCTCGCGTGATCGCTGCAATTGCCGCCCCATTCGTCGGCGCATTCTGTATCGCAGTGGAAATCATTTGCCATATTCTTTCTATGATCGCTTTACCAATGCCTGCGAACTTCCCGCCCCATTCAAGAGCGCAACCAAGTGCCCGCCTTTTCCTCTGACTAACATCCGTGCGCGGGAATGGGTATATCGGCAAATCGCCAACTTCGGTTATTACTGGAGCATCAAACTTGATGGTTGGGTTTTCAGTGACAACAGGAAATTTCTTAGTTGACAGTTGCTTGTTGCTGTCCGCCAAGACGTGGTTCGCTCCCCCTGGCGCCTGCATTGCAACGTCAAGTGTTTTCATGCCGCCACAGACGACATTATCCATCCGCTAACTTATCTACCAACGACCAGTTGGCGCAGCCCTGTTGGCATCTCAGCTTGAACCACTTGTGGCAATTATCAGGAGGAGGGTGGAAGAGGAACGGTGGCAATGATAACGACGACTCGTAATATGATTTCGGCTCACCCGGGAAGAAGTGAGGGGGTGAGTGGGACGCGACGCCGCTCGGTTCAGCCTCTGACGCCCGCCCCTGTCGCTCCTGCTTGACCGCGCTCCGCGGCCAAGG
>CAUYUJ010003987.1:22500-27500 GCA_963575745.1 Prorocentrum cordatum
GGCCGCAACTTCGCCAGAGGGTCGCGGCGGGTCGTGGGCACCAAGCACGTTCGAAATGTATGCTGCCAGCGTGCGGGAGGAGCCCGTCCTGGTGGTGAACTCCCCGGAGGCGTTCCAGCAGTACTCTGAACGTGGTGACCCTTCGAAAATGATGTTGTACCTCCCAGAGCGTAAAAGCCCGCCGAGCGAGATGGACCCTGCGTTCCTTATCCATTTTAGGAAGGGCCACGCGGAGCACGACCCGAAATGCGACGTTTGCGTGCAGGCGAGGCTTCGTGCTCGCCCGGCCCGGCGGGTGCACCAGGAGTCTCCTGGAGGAGAGGTTTCTTCAGACCTCTCCGGCCCCTTGCCCGTCAGCCTAAACGGTAACAAGTACGCCTTCGTAACTGTAATCCGGCTTTCCAGGCATGGCTTTGCAAACCCGTTGCCAAACAAAGAGTCTCAAACAGTGCGAGACGCGATGATCGATTGCAAGCTCGATCAGCGACGGTTGTGGCGATTCCATTCGGACGGCGGCGGCGAGTTTAAGGGGGAAGTGGACAGGTGGCTCCGGGAATGCGGTCTCGTTCACACCGACACTGGCGGATATAGGTCACAGGCCAACGGGATCGCCGAACGACGCATCCAAGAGTTGTTCGAGATCGTTCGGGCGCTCCTTCTGCAATCGGCCGCACCCAAAGAACTCTGGGACGAAGCACTCGTGCACGCAAGCGCCTTGTTCAACAACACCCCCAGAACCGTGCCAGGACACGACGGTAAGGTAGTTCCTCAAGTACTCGAGACTAGTAGTAGCGAGGACGTAAGCAAATGGCCACCTTGGGGGTGCAAGTGTTTTTACCTGATCCCCAAACCGGTGCGGACGGACAAACTAGACGGAGTTGCTCGACTAGGCGTGTTCGTCGGTTTCGACTCGGAAACGGTCAATGGGGTGAGGGTTGCGCCGATTATGTGTTGTGGGGGCGAGTGGGTTGTCGAAAAACCGATCGTCTCGACCACTGTCCGCACTGTCGACGCCGAGTTCCCCCTGAAGACTCGCGATAGTAAGCTCGACCCCCTCGACGGCGTCTTCGACTTCCCGGACTCGGATACACCCCGCTCCTGGAAGGACTCCGCGGCTGCGGAGACCGGCGCGGCGGCGCCGGCGGCGGGTCCACAGGCGGCGGCAGGGGACAGTCGAGGTGTTGCGCCACGCCCGACTGGAACCGCCGCCCCTGACGGCCCCGCAGCACAGGCCACAGCACAACCACGACGCCCCAACAACCGTTTCGCCACGGTTGAGGAGCAGCGCGCCTACTGGCGCGAGCGTAAACGAGAGCAGGTTCGTAAACGCGTCCGGCCCAACCTCCTGGCCACGTCCGTAGAGAGCCATGGTGGCGATGAGTCCGATTGGGACAGCGTCAGTGCGTGTAGCACTCCTTCGTCTTTCGCGTCCAATGCGTCCGACAGCGATGACGTCCAGCCGGATTTGTCTCGAGATGAGGTGGCTGCGTTGGCGACTGCGGCTCGCTCGCTCCAGCCATTGCGTTCCGTAGGCGCCGCTGCCGTTACGACGGGGCCTGGCGATGATGTTTTCCGCGTTTTCGCGAGTGTCATTACTGCCCAGGACCCCGTCGCCGAGACGTTGTACGTCTTAGGCCGTCAGGCGGCGCATGTCACGCAGCTGATGGACACGAAACTGTATCTCCAACGCCCAGATGGCCGCGGAGCTCAGGCGGCGGCCAAGGAGTTCGATCGTATGGCCGAGCACCCCGTGTGGCTTGCGCCACAAGAGCTGTCGTCGATTCCGGAGGGCGCCCGAGTTGTCAAAGGGAAACTCCTGATCTCTGAGAAGAACTGGGAGCAACCAGAAGCACTTCACGAGTGCAAGGCCCGTTTCGTAGCCATGGGTAACGTCTTGTTCGACAAGCGTATGAAGGTAGTACGTTCGCCCTCCGAGTCGTTATGGGCGCCCGTAGCTAGCCTCACCGGCGCCCGTTTCGTCCAGGCACGTTCTCTCGCGATGGGTCACGAGACGGAGACAATCGATCTTCTTAGTGCGTATCTTCAGGTACATCTAGGAGGAGAGGAGGAGTATTACATCATCATCCCCGCTGAAGTCATCGACATTCTGCCGCCACACGTCCAACAGCAGTTCCGCTCGTTGAAGATGCCTGTGTGTAGATTGGTCCGTGCGCTGCATGGTCTTCAGCGTTCTGGTTCGGATTTCATAACCGCTTTCACCCAGTGGCTCCTTTGGAACAGGTGGCAGTTCATGGAAGAGGAGCCGGCTGTATTCTATTTGTGGCACGGGGACTCCGACCGTGAAGCCATGCAGCACGCTGCAAAACTGAAGGTGTGGGTCGATGCCGAACACGCTGCCGGCAGGAACCCTTTCTCTTCCGGTTCACAGTCCAGCCACACGTCGTGGCGTGACGTCTCCCTGTCCTTGGCCTCGTCGCAACACCGTGTACGAAGGAGTTCCAAACAGTGCAGCACAATGGCAACTTACGTCGACGATTGCGAACTGGACGCTGGCAAACGCCACCGAACCCACATTTGGGATGTCATCAGAGTAGGCTTCAGCAGCAAGGCCCCAGAGGTTGTCCGCAAGTTCCTTGGCTGCTCGTGCAGCGTCCCTCGCCAGATGACTCTTGCAGATGGTCGGACAGGAGTCGCCGTCGTCTTGTCCCAGTCGGAGTACTGCCAGAGGATCGTCCGAGACTACGAGGCGGTTGTCGGCTACAGCGTAAGACCCGTCACAACACCAGCGCAACAAACGACCCCTCCTCGACCAGAGGATCTGGCGCCAGCAGAGGCTGGAACCGGTCGCCGTAGGATTATCGGTGAGGCCTTTTACGCAGCTCGTTGGACGAGGCCGGACTTCTCGTTTGCAGTTGGCCGTCACGCTCGGTATGTCGACAAATGGTGCCCTTGGGCAGAGGCAGAGCTTGGCCACTTCGTCGGTTACGTCCTCTTCAGCTCGGAGCTTGGCCTCGTGATGCTAAATTCTGGGGATTCTTGGGACGACTTGGAGCTCCACGCCTGGAGCGACGCAGATTTTTCTGCGCCCAAGAGCACCACGGGCTTCTACCTGGAGCTGACCGGCCCGAAGGGTTCCCAGTACCCGCTGTCGTGGGGAGCTGCCAGACAGGATGTTACGACCACTAGCTCTGGAGAGTCGGAGGCTCTCGCCTGGAGCAAAACGGCGAAACAAAGTATAAGGGTAGCCGCCATGATCGAGTACACCCGTGCTGCTCCGGTTGTCGTCCGGGGCCACCTCGACAACCAAGCCGTGCAGCTCGCAATCCAGAAGGGGTATAGCCCAAAACTCGGGCACCTCAAAAAGCACGCGGAGGTGAGCTTGCTCTTCCTTAAGCAGTGCGGGGTACTGCCAGAACACACGCCAGGGGCCGAAAACATCGGCGATGCATTCACGAAAGCACTAGGACACAACAAGTTGATGTACCTCGTCGGTAGGTTGTTCGGTATTCCTGTTACCCAGTTTCCCAATGGTTCGGTTAAGGTTGGGATGCTAAGGTTGGCTACACCGGGTGCCTCTTCATCATCATCATCGCCAGCAGCATCTGGAGAGCACGTGGAGATGTTCCCGGGGCAGAGGATGGTGGAGCGCACCGCCAGGGCCGCAATGTTGGACAACGCACAGTACTTGGGGCAGCTCGCTGGGAAGTGCGACACGAACCAGCCACTCCAGGCCGAGCGGCGCGAAGAGCTGTTGGATCTGCAGGGCCAGCAGCTCTGGAAGGCTGACCGCCTTCAGGAGCGCATCCGGGCAGACGCGGCCGGCGCGGCCGCCAGGAGGGAAGGTGACAGTCGCGCTGCTGCGCCACGGCCGACTGGATCCGCCCGGTGGCGCGCCGACGTGGCCGCGAAGGTGCCGAAGTGGGTCGCAAGCCACAAGGGGCATGAGCGGAATCGTGCCAGGGCAGACCCTCGCCCGGAGCTCGTCCCGGACGCGCCGCAGGACACCGGCCCCGAGCAGCAGGCGCGGGTCGTGCAGGTCGTGATCGACAAGCACCCGCGCGACGACATGTTCACGGCGCTGGTGAACAACCCGCTAACCGGGGCAGAGGAGACGCAGTTCGGCATCCAGCGCGAGGCCCGTTTCTGCCATTTGTGGGCGGAGATCGGTCGCAGGGTCCCGGGTGCAATCGCATTGGTGTCGGAGAAGAACGTTCCGCTGCGGACCCTCCGCGGCGACTACCTGGTGAAAGACATCCCAGACCTGGACAACGACCTCTTGGAGATGAACCTCTCCACCCCCGAGACCTGGGAGCTGCCTTACTTGCGGGGCCCCCGCAACCTCACCCGCAAGCCTCCCAACGAGGCGCAGAAGGCCCGGATGCGGAGCAACCGGACGGCGAACAAGCGGGTGCTGAAGGGCGCGCTCAAGCACGCCACGCCGAAGAGCAAGGCGGCCCCCAAGAGGTTTCCTGGTGCAACCTCCAAGGCTGCCGGCGCTCCTCCGGCGACCTGGTCTACTGAGCCGGGAACTTCTGAGTGAACGTATCTAGGCAAGGATGTGAAAATCCACGGAGAGAGTAGACAATATTTGGCGCAAGTTAGTTCTGTAGTCTGTAGCTGGCCCCCTTTTGTAATCTACCGCACTGTACTGACATCATTTGCAAATGTAATCTTCTTAGCACGGTGCATTTTTTTTCTCTGCGGGTGCACATCAGATTCCCTCTCTCGTCGTCCTCCCCCTCTATCTGTTGTGCCACCCGGCCCAGAGAAGACTTTCAGAACCGAGCCCTCTTGCACGGTCGCCGCAGGCCCGCGGCGCGGCAAGGCGGCGTGCGGGAGGGGTTGCCGCGCCCCGTGCGTGGCTCAAGGCCCCCCCAAAAGGGCCGCCGCGCGCTCCCGCAAGGAGGACGGGAAGGGGGGCGGGGAGGAGGAGGAGGGAAGAGGAGGAGGAGGAAGAGTAAGAGGAAGACGAACAAACAGAGGAAAGGGAATGCTATTACTAAGCAGAGGATGATGAAGAGGAGTAAGGACCGCGTATG
>CAUYUJ010003987.1:30000-42500 GCA_963575745.1 Prorocentrum cordatum
ACCGACATACCGCCCTGCCCCGCGTGCCCGGCCTGCCCGCCGTGCCCTGGGGCAACCGTGGGCGCCACCGCGAGCGCGGTGGCCTTCGCCTGCCTGGCCGCGGGCCTCGCCGGGGTCTCGTTCGGCGCGCTGGGCGCGATCGCGGCGCTGCGCCTGCGGGGGCCGCTCCGTTTCTCGGCCGAGTCGCAGCACAAGGGCACGGCGCCGGCTGGAGGGGTTCCCGCGCGCCTGGCGCTGGCGGCTGCCGCTGATGGCGGAAGCGTGGGCCTGGGTGCTGGCGCCGCTTTTCCACCCGAGGAGGGTGGTGGGACAATTGGCGCTCACGGATGACGTCATCGTCGCTCCCGATGACATGGTCTACGCGGAGCGGCTGCTGGCCGCTGGGCCCGACATCGCCGCGGTGCGTTTCTCGGCGGCGAGGTGGCCGCCCCCGCCTGGGATCGCTCCCGAGTCGACTTACAGGTTCGGGAGGATGCCCTCGGCGGCGCGCGAGGCTGCCTGGCTCGCCGCGGCCACCACCGAGGCGGACGCCGAGTTCGCGCGGCGCTTCCCTGGGGCTCCGCTGCCTGCGGGTGGTGCGCTCCTCCCGATGAGCGGTGGGCTGCTGCCTGGAGCGCCCGCGCCTGCGGCGGTGGTACCAGCCGCCGTGCCAGCTGCGGGGGGGCCTGCGGCGGGGGCTTCGGTGGCTGGAGCGCCGCCGCCTGCCGCCGGAGGGCGGAGGCGATGGGCGTCTCCCGGCTCTCGCTGCCGCCTCAAGGTAATTGTCCTGAATCGCTGGAGCGGCCTTTGGAGTCCGAGGTCTTTGGTTCCGTCTATCGTGATATCTCGGACAAGGTCTTGCCAAAGACCGAAGTTCTGCAGTTGCTGGCTTCAGCAAACCCTGCGTGGATCCTATTCTCCGGGTCCGCCGTCACTGCGCTGCGCTTGCGCATCGTCTGCTGGGGGCCGGCGTGATCGATCTCGCCAGCGATCCCAGCGAGGTGATGGACGAGGTGGGTCTCTTCAGCGTGCCCAAGGAGATCGAGCTGCCCGATGGCGCGTGCTTGTGGACGGCCTCTGCAGACATCGCGGACGCTTTCTACAACGCGGAGCTCCCGCACGTTTGGCGGCCCTACTTCGCGCTCCCGCCGATAGACGCGTGGAGGATGGGGCGGGGGGCTGACCGCGGGCAGCAGCTATCCCGGCTGCTGTGGCCGCGGCTTGCGGTGTTGCCCATGGGTTGGACCCACGCGTTGGCCGTCTGTCAGCGGGCGTCGGAGTCGGCTGCTGATCGGGCGGGGCTGGCAACGGCGGCGAGGGCGTTGGACCGCCAGATCTGTCTAGGCTTGGCTGGCGGCGCTCACCTTGAGCACGTCGACAACTTCGCCTCGCTCTCGCTGGATTGCGACACCACCGAGCAGATGAATAACGACATGGTCGCGACGCTGCGCGAGAGCGGGTTCCCCCTTGACGAGGAGGAGAGCGCGGCCTTGCACGCGCAGCTGCTGGGCTGGGTCATTGATGGCGGGCGCGAGTCGGTGTCTCCGACCCCGCGCATGGCGCGGCGCCTGATCCTGGCCACGCGGGCCCTCCTGGACATGCCGAAGGTCTCGGCGCAGCAGGTGAGGCAGGTGGTCGGGCACTGCGCGTTCGTGCGTATGGTCAGGGGGCCGCTGCTGCCCATCTTCTCTGCTGTGTACCGCTTCGTCGCCAAGGCGGGCGATGCGCCGCGGCGTTGGCGGCCCAGCGTGCGGCGGGAGCTGGCGCGGGCCATGGGCGTCGCGCCGCTGGCCTTGGCGGACCTGCGCGCCGAGTGGCTCGGGCGAGGCGACGCGCCAAGCGCGCGCCCGCGGCCCGGCGCGCGCTGCGCCAGGCCAGCGCGCGCGTCAATTGGGCCGAAGCGATTGCGAAGCGCCTGGCACTTGCTGGATTGCCGTGGATTTGTTGGCCTAGGCGCGCCTGCCTGATCGGCGCGCCGCGCGCGCGGGCGCCGTTTCGCGCCGGCAGCGGATGACCGATTTGCTCGCCTCGGAAAAGCGGAAGTTGGAGAATCGCACGGTGGCGCAGCCGATTGTCCATGTCGATTTGAAGACTTGGATGCCAGCGCGGATGGCCTCGCGCGACGCGCATGGCGCAAGTCAGGGATCTCGCTCGCGCCCCTGGGGCCGGCCCGGCAAACGACCCCAAGAAGAGCATGTGTAGCGCGAGGTGGGCGATTGCGCGGCGGAGGCGCTGCGCCGCGCCGCGGCCGGTCACAACCGCGGCGTCGCGAGATCGCAGGCGCGGGGCGCGGGGCGACGGCCGCGGCGCTCGACCTGCTCCCGCCGCGTGATATCTTGCAGCATCAGGAGGCAGTCCCACGGTGGCCAGCCAGGCCCGGGCTCGCGGCCAGCGCGCGAGCGCGCGCGCGGGCCCACGTCAGCGCGCCCGCTACGAGGCGCAGACGCGGCGCGCTCATCTTGCGCCCGCATGCGACGAGGTCGCCCGCGAGAGCTGGGCGGAGAAGACGATCGCAGGGGATCTGGAATTCAAGCTCAGCAAGGCATTTTCAAAAATTGGCCGCGAATTGCGGACCGCGCGCGCGGATTGACCTGGAGAAGAGCGGATCCCTTCGAAAGGGATTGACCAGGAAAGTTGCGAAGCACGCGTGCGGATTCCTCCCGCACGGCCCGGGTGGCCTTGCGGCGGCGGTGAATGTGGCGAATCAGTGCGCGCCGATGAAGCCGACAAGTGCGAGGCTTTGCTCACGTCTGCAGGCCGCGGGGGCGCCCCGCCTTTCTCGCGCGGCTTGGTCTGGAGCTAGGAGCTCTCTGGCAGGGCGGCTGGCGCGGCCGCGCCCGGTCGCAAGGGCGCCGGCAAGGGCGGCTGGAAATCTACCTGCAACAGCAGCCGCTTGGACGACCAGGGCGCTCGGAAGCGCCCCCGGCGGGGCATCTGGGGCCGGGGCGACAACGGCGAGCCGCGGGCGCCTCCGCGGCCAGCGAAGAAGGTTCGCTCGTGATTCGTTTTCTGGCACGCATCGCGGCTCGCTCCGCGCGTAGTCTGGTGCCCTGCGCGCGCGCGGCAGGTCGCGCGGCGAGGACTTCTTTGCGTCGCCAGCAACATGCGTAACTCGCTTCATTCGGTTATCTAGACCGACGCGCCTCCGTGTCTGCACCGCGGCCGACGCCAATCGGCTTCGTCGGCCCGCGACGCCTCTCGTCTCGGTGTTCTCGCGTGCGTCTGTCAGTGCGAGTGGGGGTTGATGGCCTTTGCGCCGCAACGGGCGTCGCGGCGCGCTGGCAGGCGGCTCGCCGGGTCAGCGCGGCGCGGTTGCGCGCGCGACCCGCGCTGCGCGCTCGGTCAGCGGGCCATCGCGTTATCTCAATATTTGTCTTTATTTTCCCGCGTCAGCCCGAACTGCTGCGACCGCCGCGTCGCTGTCCGACGCGGCCGACGCAGCCGGAGTGCAGGCGTCGGCCACCTGCGCCGCCGGCCCCGTCTGATTCGTCGAGTTGCCGGCGTCAGCGCCGCGGCGCGCGCGTTCGCTGTGCGGCGGGCGACAGGGGCCAGCTGCGTGACTATGATGGGGTCTCCGCAAGCTGGAGCGAGGATCCGCTGAATCCGCCGAGGCAGGCGGGCCCCGCTACATCCGCGAGTCGCTCCAGGAGGGAAGCGAGCCATTCGGCAACGCAAAGAGTTTACATCGCGACGTAACAGACGCCGTCGCCTAGTCGTCAGTGAGGTCCCTCCAGCAGACTTGCAGGGATCGCGGCAATGTAGTTTCGTGCGTCGACTGCAAGGAGGGCGCAGCGCTCCCGCGCCGACTCCGCGATCGCTGCGATCTCGCGCGACGTCGACGTGCCATTTCTGGCAGCTCTCGCGTCGAGGACGAACCATGGTGGCATGGATTGCGCGCGCTTCTTCGCGGAGGTCGCGCAGCGCGTCGCGCTGGCCCCCACCTTCCCATTTTGCGAGGTGCTCGCGCGCGACGCTCTCGCAGGCCGGGCCAGTGGTTGGGCGCGCGCAACGGAGCCCGTCAAGCTTGCTGACATCGAAAGAGGTGCTCGGCGCGCGCGCGCACCTGCGCCTACCGCGTCGATGCGCGCGCGCTGATGACCAACGAGGGGCCCCTCGCCTCGCTCAGGGTAGGCCAATTTGAAGAAACGCTGTTCAAGCAGGCGCGAGAAGAGGCCGAGCTCGACCGCCTCTCGTATCCGGTCGCGCTGGATGACGCAGCGGTGGACTTGGCAAAAAATGCCATTGCGCTGCGGTTCGGGTCGCTCAAAGGGTCGGGGCGGACGGCGCCCCGACGGCCCGGCCGACGCGTTTGTTCTGATGTCGCTGGTCCGCGGCTCGCGCGGACGCGCCGGCGCGCCCCGTTGACGATTGCACAGGAGGTGCGCGCGAACAGCGCGACAGAGCCAGAACAGGAGCTGCGTCGCTAGAACATCGACGATGCGTCGCCGAGACGGCAAGCTGCGCGCGCGGCTGCTCCATCACGCGCGCGCGGCCGCGCTGCAGGTCGGCGCAGGTGTCGAGCTCGTCGGAGCTGGCGCGGGCGCCGCGCTTAGTCGGTGCCCTGTCCGTCATTCGCGCACGTCGTGTTCAAGCAGACGGGCCGCGCTCATGGTAAGGCATAACTCCTCGCCCTTTGACACAGGCGCGCAGCGACGTGCCGCCGTTGCGCCGCCATTGCGGCCGCGCGCCGACGCGCCGCGCAATGTTGCTTAGTTGCCAGCGTTCACGGCGGGGAGAGGATGGGCGCGCCAAGCGAGACAATCGCGAGAAAAATCAGTGTGTTTCAGTTTTCAGATATGCAGTCGAACTGTTCTCGGCCCTGCGCGCGGCCTAAGCTGGAGCTTGAGTTCAGCGGTGACCATCGACGACGGCGGCCAGTCGAAGTAGCAGGGCTCTCTGGAGAAGCTGATCGGTCTCTCAGGTCATGCATTGCCCTGTAACCTGCTCGGCCCGCGGAGGCGCAGCGGCCGCTGCGGCCTTCGTCCTCGTTGCCAGCGTGCGCTCTAAAGCTTTGGCCTGCGGGCTCGCGCTTAGAGGGGGGATGACGGGGCTGTGGGAGGCCCCCAGGTTTACAAAGCGGCACGACGTCCTGACCACAATTGGTGGGGAACAGCGCGACTGTGGAACCTCTCTTTCCACGGATGGACGGCACGGACTGATAGTGGGGGTCTCGGTCACGATCCAGAGACGATTGCAATACGACGCTTGCTCAAATCTCAAAATACGTAACGAGCAAAAGGAAACGCGCTACCGCAAGCCACTTCCCTTCTTCCTTGCTCGCCTTGTCCTTTGCGTCGTGCTGGTGTTTTGCGGCTTCCCCATCTTAGTCGGGTCCTGTCTGCGCGTCGTCTCTCGCTCCTCTCTTCCTACCGCTCCGCTTCTTTGTTAGGCCTGGGTAGATAGACTCTAGTCTTGTCTTGCCCCCATCCCTTCTCTCTCTCTCTCTCGCGCTCCACCTGTCGGGTCCCCCCGTCTTCTTGCCCTCTCCACTCGCGGTGCTTCCTCCCCTTGCCCTTGGCCTTGTCTGGGACGGGTGTCAGGGGGCCCGATAGAGGTTCCACCGTGGTCGAGGATGGTGAGAAGGGGCGTATGGGGGGGGGTGTATGGGGGGGGGGGGGGGGGGGGTGGAATGAGGAACGCCACCGTCCCCCGCGTCGAGCGACCGCGCGCGCACGCGGCGGCAACGATCGAGGCGGGGTGCTTTGCCGCCTCTCTCTCTCTCTCTCTCGCTGGCCTTGCCTGTTGGGGAGGGGGTCTCGGGTCTAGCTGACGACACCCAAACCCCCATCCTTGCACTGAGTCTCATGGCGCCAACATCGCAGAGCGGATTTCGTTCGGAAAGCAGTAGGATGGGCCCGGAGTGTCCTGGAGATTTTCGTTCCGGATTTCGAAGTGAATTTCGTGCGGATCTTTTTGGCCAGGAATGAAGACTAAAAAAATCCACGTGACATTCATTTCGTTATTCGCTCGCCATCTCGGGGTCTTGCATGGACAGAAATCCGCCCAAAAATCCATCGCAGCACGCCTGCAAGGTCGGTGCAGTGATGGGTCTTTTGAGGGAGTTCCCGCAGCCTGCGCGGGCGCCCCCTCCGAGGCGGGGACCTGTCCATAGCCGCCGCCTGGGGGATCGATCTTCGCGGACCTCCACAGGCGGTGGACATGGATACATTCGGCCCCCCGGGGGCCAGAATGTACCCATATCCACCGCCCGCTCGGGCACCGGGACGTCAGCTCCCAGGCGGTGGATATGGATAAATCCCCGCCTCGCACCCCGCCCTCTCGCCCAACGCCGCCAGAGGCGCGCCCCAGGCAGGCCCAGGGGATCCAGAGAGACGCCCGGCTCTGCGCACATGACTGCCCGCAGGGGCCTCGAGGCTTCAGGCTTGACTCAGGCCAGCCCCCTAAGCGACTTCATCTTTTTCAAACCTCCTCCCAGGGAATTGCTACGCTAGGGGAAGGGGGCGGGGAGCGGCGAGGACACAGAGGGAAGAGGAGGAGGAAGAGGAGGAGGAGGAGGAGGAGGAGCAGCAGGAGGAAAAGGCGGAGGAGGCGGAGGAGGCGAAGTAGGAGGAGTAGGAGGAGGAGGAGGAGGAGGAGGAGGAGGAGGAGGAGGAGGAGAGGACGAGGAGGAGGAGGGGGAGAGGGAGGGGGAGGAGGAGGATGTCGTCGGAGGAGGAGCACGACGAGGAGGAGGAGGAGGAGGAGGAGGAGGAGGAGGAGGGTGGGCGTTAACTCGCGCAGGAGTTCGAGGGCGATGCCGCTGGCCTCTTCGAGCTCTTCAGCGAGGCGTTCCCTGGGGCTCCTTGTGTTTTTCTCCTCCCTCCCCTCCCTCCCTTATCTCTCCTCCTTCCCTCCCCCTCCTTCCTCTCCCGCTTCCTCCTCCCTCCCCCCCCTTTTTCCCTCCTCCTTTCGAAAATCAGGGCAGCTTTTTTGGCCATCTGGAGGCCCTCTTTGTGTCACTTTGGATGCATTTGGGGTTCTCTTGGGGCCCTCTTGCGGTGTCTCTAGGGGGCCTTGGATCAAAGAAGGAGGACCCCCCCTCGGAAACCAACAAATGACCTCCCCGGGCCCTGTTTGGGCCGTCCCGGGTCCTCTTGTGGGCCCCTCTCGGGATTCCCTTGGGCCATCTTGGAGCAATCTTCAAGCCTCAAGAGCCCATCGGAATCGAAATGGCGAGATTACGGAACACACTGAATGCCCTCAGATGCTGGAAGGAGTTCGGCCTCTCGGGAGGGGGGGTCCTTGGAAGGCCGCGTGGCCGCTTGGCGACGTTTTGGGACGGTCATGGCGCCGCCCTGGAGTTATGTTAGCAGCTGTACCGGGTTGCGCTGTGGCCATCTTGCAGCGCGTAAAAGCACACCATACAGCTTACACCAAATGCAGATATCACGACATGGCTTGCACCGCACATGTTGCACCACATGGCTTGCACCACACATATTGCACCACACCGGCTGCACCACACAGATTGCACACACCAGCTTGAACAGCTTGCACAACAGTGCTCGAACCATTGGCTACGTCACACAGCTCGCACCGCACGTAGCCTGCACCATTGTTGCTTGTGCAGCACGCATACCTCGCACCACCGCGCGCGCGCTCTCTCCCTCTCGCTCTCTCCCTCTCCCTGTCTCTCTCTCTCTCTCTCTGTTTGTTGTCTCTCTCCTCCTCATCCTCCTCCTCCTATTCCTCCTCCTATTCCTCCTCCTCCTCCTCCTCCTCCTCTTATTCCTCCTCCTCGTCCTCCTCCTCCTCCTCCTCGTCCTCGTCGTCCTCCTCCTCCTCCTCCTCCTCCTCCTCCTCCTCCTCCTCCTCCTCCTCCTCCTCCTCCTCCTCCCCCTCTTTCTCGTTGGGGGAGGATGGGGGGAGGGGCCCGCGCACCAGCTCTCGCGACGCCGACGCGGCCGCCAGTGGCACGGGACAGCTTGCCTGCGGCGTTGGAGCACACGCCGCGCCTCGTCGAGGAGGAGGTTGGGGAGGTTGGGGGGGGATGAGGAGGAGGAGGAGGAGGAGGAGGAGGAGGAGGAGGAGGAGGAGGAGGAGGAGGAGGAGGAGGAGAGGAGGAGGTAGGAGGAGGAGGAGGAGGAGGAGAGGAGGAGGAGGAGGAGGAGAGGAGGAGGAGGAGGAGGAGGGAGGAGGAGGGAGGGAGGAGGAGGGGAGAGGAGGAGGAGGAGGAGGAGGAGGAGGAGGAGAGGAGGAGGAGGAGGAGGAGGAGGAGAGGAGGAGGAGGGAGGAGGAGGAGGGGGAGGGGGAGGGGAGGGGAGGGGGGAGGGGAGGGGGAGGGGGAGGGGGAGGAGGAAGAGGGGGGGGAGGAGTCTGAGGAGGAGGGGGAAGCGGCAGAGAGGAGGAACGCCGCGCGCAGCTTGCCTGCGGCCCTCTCCTGGCACGCTAACCCGCTGCAGTCGGGGCGAGGTGCAGGATCGAGGTCGGCTCGGGGAGGGTGCCCCAGTGTTCTTCGTGCTTGTTGGATGTCTGTGTGTACACTCCAGGCGATGCTTAAGAAAACCCAAGTTTTCGGCCAGAGGCTCGATTATTCTTAATGTTTCAATGTGAATCCCAAGATTTTGATAGAAGTTCTGGGTTTTTATTCAAGGTCTGAGACTATGAATTTCTTAACCCATGATTTCTTAAGCATTTCGCAGGGTGTATCCTATGGGAGGGCACCCTCGAGTGATCCTTGTGGTTTGGGGCGTTTCGGCCGGCGGAGGGTCTCATGCTCTTGAAAGATGTTCTTCTGTCCTAGGCCCGACTGCATCTGTGCTTTGACATAAGCGCCTCCGTGCCGTTACAAGCTAGTGGTGGCGTTCGCACTACACTACACCTGGCCACGCGTACATTTCCATGCGGGTGTTTCGATGCATGTGCGCATAAGACATCATGTCATCGGTGACCTGGTCCTCGGGCCCAGAGGCGGCGCTTTTTCCCAAAGTTCCCACCCCACCCCGCCGCAACCTCCACAGTGCCCCAGGGGCCCGGGAACCTTTTTCGAGCCTTCAGGAGCTACTTCGACCCGGAGAGCCCTCCAAGAGGGCTCAGGAGACAGCCGAGAGGCCGCCAAGACATCCCAGGATGGCCCAAGACGCTCCAAGATGATTCCATGACGCCCTCAAGAGACCACAAGATACCTCAAGAGAGTCTCCAAGGGACCCACGCCTTCATGCACCTTAGTACCTCCCTTTTTAGCGAACAATGGATCAGGCGATGCTCATGCAAAGAAATCGAATGACGCGCGTTGGGTGTTTGCGCGCCGTTTTCCACCAGAATTTGAGCGCACGCGCGATGGTTCTAGTATTGGAAGAAATGTTCCAGATGAGGGCTGTCTTACATATAAATCCACGCATCACATGTCCTCTTGCGTCCCTCGTAGTTTCCCCTTGACCTGCCTGCGTGCTTGTCGACTGCTCAATCGTCCGTGCTGCTCACCACTTTCGTCTTCGGCCGCTGTCTTCTTTATTCATCTCGTAAACTGTCATATTGTTTGGATGTATATGTTTGATCATCCCCTGGTTTGTTTCGGCTCCTCCCCCTCTTCGCCTCCTCCTTCGTTCCGGCCCCCCGCTCCCTGCTCCTCCCTCCCCCCTCCCGCCTCGCTCTCTCTCTCCTCGGCCCACCTCTCTCGTCTCCGACCGGAGCCCCTTCCAGGAGCGAGGCGGAGGAGGGAGACGGGACGCTGGCCCCCCCTGCTCCTCTTCCCCCCCCGCCCCGTCCACTGGCCGCGCGAGGCCGACGTGAACAACAACATGCTCCTGGAGGCCGAAGAGGCCCCCGCGGCGTGCGGGGGCACGCGGGCTCCGCGTGCTCGGCCCGTGCCTCCGCCCCTCCTCGTGCCCTCCAGGCGCGCTCCTCGCGCGGCTCGTCGCTCCTGCCCGCGGGTTGCCTCTCCCTTCTCCCTCCCTGCCCCGCTTCCTCCTGCACTCCTGCGCCCCTGCGCTCCTCCCTCCCCATCCCCCTCCGTCCCCCCCACTCGCCTCTCCCAGTCTCCCTCCCGTCTCCCTCCTCCCCCTCCATCTCCCTGCTTCCCTCCCTGCCCCGTTCTCTCCGTCCACCTCCCCTTCGCCCTTGTGCCTTGAGAGCGTCGCGGCGCAACCGCAGCCGCCGATCACGCCCTGGCCCAGGGCGCCAATAGGGCGATCGAGAAAACGCTCAAACCTGAGTCACAGTTGGGAGCGCGCGTGCGCAGAGTTTTGGTTCCAGCGTCGTCATTCCTACATGTGGAGGAGGAGGAGGAGGAGGAGGAGGAGGAGGAGGCGGAGGAGCAGGAGGCGGAGGAGGAGGAGGAGGCGGAGGAGGTTGTAGATTCAGGCTGTGAAAAGCGGACGCGGCGATGAGTACAAGATGGTGTCGGTGCTCTCCCCCTCGCGCTGGTTCTCGACGCCCAGTGTGGCCGACAGCACATCGCCGCAATCGCTTCTGAGGCTGCCCCCCCTCTTCTTCCTTCTTCTCCTCCTCCTCCTCCTCCTCCCTCTTCTTCTTCTTCTCCTCCTCTCGTCCTCCTCGTCGTCCGCCTCCGTCTCCTTCTTCTTCTCCTCCTCCTCCTCTCCTCCTCCTCCTCCTCACCTCCCCCTCCCCCTCCTCCCAAAACGTCGTCCGTCCTCTCATCCTCCTCCTCTCCTCCTCCTCCTCCTCCTCCTCCTCCTCATCCTCCTCCTTCTCCACCTGATCCTCCTCCTCCTCCTCTTCTCATCCTCCTCTCTAGGTTCTAGGCATCCCAACTGGGGGCCGAGCAGATGGGGTTGGAGGATCGCGCCTCATTGACGATGCGGCTCGATGTGGAACCAGATGTTTTCCCAACCATCCTGTGGCGTTGGGTCCTCGTTTTGAAGAGACAGCGCCCCGCGTCCCACCTTCCTTTCTCCTCCTCCCCCCTCCTCCCCCTCCCCCCCTCCCAGTGCAGCGTTTCGCAGCCCCATAAGGAGCTCCACCGAAGGCCCCAGTGGTTGCTCTCGCATGCGGTTCCCCCACCCAACCCAAGGCAAGCGTTCGTGGCCCCATAGGGAGCTCCACCGAAGGCCCCAGTGGCTGCTCTCGCATGCGGTTCCCCCACCCAGGGCAGCGTTTCGTGGCCCCATGGGGAGTTCCACCGAAGGCCCCAGTGGCGCAGTTCGCATGCGGTTCCCGTACCCAGGGCAGCGCTCCGTGGCCCCATAGGGAGTTCCACCGAAGGCACCATTGGCGCAGTTCGCATGCGGTTCCCCCACCCAGGGCAGCGTTTCGTGGCCCCATGGGGAGCTCCACCGAAGGCCCCAGTGGCGCAGTTCGCATGCGGTTCCCCACCCAGGGCAGCGTTTCGTGGCCCCATAGGGAGCTCCACCGAAGGCTCCAGTGGCGCAGTTCGTATGCGGTTCCCCCACCCATGGCGGCGTTTCGTGACCCCATAGGGAGCGCCACCGAAGGCCCCAGTGGCGCAGTTCGCATGCGGTTCCCCCGCCCAGGGCAGCGTTTCGTGGCCCCATAGGGAGCCCCACCGAAAGCGGGACCCACAACGCGTTACGAATAATTCCCAACCCTCCTTGGTTGGGTATTCGTTTTGAATAGAGCAGTGTGGTCGCGTCCCTTCTCCCGCCCTTCCTCCTTTTCCCCTCCAGCCTCTTCCTGTCTTGCCCGCGGGGGGCTGCGATCTGTGAAACTGTCGCAATTTTCGAGGCCTGCTGGGGGGCCCAGCACAGTGAGGGCCACGGGCGGATCCAAATTAGACCTCGCCATCCCTGGGGGGCTGCGATCTGTGAAACTGTCGCCATTTTCGAGCCCTGCTGGGGGGCCAGCACAGTGAGGGCCACGGGCGGATTCAAATTAGACCTCGCCATCCCTGGGGGGCTGCGATCTGCGAAACTGTCGCCATTTTCGAGGCCTGCTGGGGGGCCCAGCACAGTGAGGGCCACGGGCGGATTCAAATTAGACCTCGCCATCCCTGGGGGGCTGCGATCTGCGAAACTGTCGCCATTTTCGAGGCCTGCTGGGGGGCCCAGCACAGTGAGGGCCACGCGCGGATTCAAATTAGACCTCGCCATCCCTGGGGGGCTGCGATCTGCGAAACTGTCGCCATTTTCGAGGCCTGCTGGGGGGCCCAGCACAGTGAGGGCCACGCGCGGATTCAAATTAGACCTCGCCATCCCTGGGGGGCTGCGATCTGCGAAACTGTCGCCATTTTCGAGGCCTGCTGGGGGGCCCAGCACAGTGAGGGCCACGCGCGGATTCAAATTAGACCTCGCCATCCCTGGGGGGCTGCGATCTGCGAAACTGTCGCCATTTTCGAGGCCTGCTGGGGGGCCCAGCACAGTGAGGGCCACGCGCGGATTCAAATTAGACCTCGCCATCCCTGGGGGGCTGCGATCTGCGAAACTGTCGCCATTTTCGAGGCCTGCTGGGGGGCCCAGCACAGTGAGGGCCACGCGCGGATTCAAATTAGACCTCGCCATCCCTGGGGGGCTGCGATCTGCGAAACTGTCGCCATTTTCGAGGCCTGCTGGGGGGCCCAGCACAGTGAGGGCCACGCGCGGATTCAAATTAGACCTCGCCATCCC
>CAUYUJ010003987.1:47500-73952 GCA_963575745.1 Prorocentrum cordatum
CGGAACGGACCAAATCTCGGAGCCGTTTTTGGGCCATCTCCAGGCCATCCTGGGGCGTTTCGATTTTGGGTCACCGTGAAGCCATCTCGGCCGACTTGGGGACGCGTGGGGCCGTCCGGAAACCACCTGGGGCCGCCCGGGAACATTTCTGGATCAGATGATCCCGCTGGCACCTCCTGGTCAGACCCCCTCGCTTCCAAACTGGCCAGACCGGGTACCCAGGACCCCTTGCGTTGTCCTGGAGCCTTTAGCGCCGCCTTCGTGCTGTATTGAGGGCATCTCTTGGGCCATCTTGAAGCCCTCTTCGGCGGAGTCCGTTGTCGGCAACCCCAAAAGACGTGAGCGCAGACACATTGAAAACACCCAAGGGGAATCAGTGACTTTTGCCTCCAGAGTCCATCTTGCGCCTGTTGGGTGGGCATAATTTCGGTCCCGAGTCCCAGCGTCGCGTGGCATTGGCACGACGTTGCGCGTGTGGGAAAAAGGATTTGACCAGTTCCTTCAAGCCCCTGTAGGGCTCATCCATCCCATTTGCTGAAACTGGTGCTCGCCCTGGCAGACAATCAACAGTATCGCCGCCATCTTCATCGGCATTTGGGAACCGGTCGTTAGGTTTTGGGCGGTGCTTGCCACGCACATTCTGTCAGTGTGTATGCATAGCGCGCCAGGAAAAGCTCTTCATTCTCACGTCCTCGTCCACGTCGCCGTCCTTGTCCATGTCGTCGTCGTCGTCGTTGTCGTCGTCGTCGTCGTCGTCCAGGATGATGTCGCCCGCTACATGAACGAGATAAACCTGGCCCGCCGCCAGCTGCCGCCGCGCCCACGGGCACTACTTCGAGGGAAGAGGCCAGAAGGGAGAATCCAGGCGGGAGGTGCGAGAGGAGGAGGAGGAGGAGGAGGAGGAGGAGGAGGAGGAGGAGGAGGAGGAGGAGGAGGAGAAAAAGGAGGAGTAGGAGGTGGAGGAGTAGGAGGGAGGAGGAGAGGAGAGGAGGAGGAGGAGGAGGGGAAGGAAGGGGAGGAGGAGGAGAGGAGGGAGGAGGAGGAGGAGGGAATGAGACGGAGGGACATGAAGATGGGGAGGGTCGAGGATCGAGGCTGCCTGGCATCATCAGTTGTTATGGGCTTTTAGGCTCCTCCTCATCCTCCCTGCCTCCTCCCTCCTCGTTCTCCTCCTCCTCCTTCTCACCCGGACGCTTATGGAGCCCTCCGGAGATGCCTGGGGACTTCTTGGGATCTCTGGGGACCTCCAGAGATTTCTGCAGGGCGACAGGGTTCAGGCGGGGCCAGGACCAGGGTAGGGAGCGTTCTGCAACTACCGCGGCGTCCGATACGTTCTCCAGAACCGCCAGATCTCAGAGATCCCCACCTTATGCTGGTCCGATTTCGCCCCCGTCCTTCTCCTCCTCCTCCTCCTCCTCCTCCTCCTCCTCCTCCTCCTCCTCCTCCTCCTCTTCCTCCTCCTCCTCCTCCTCCTCCTCCTCCTCCTCCTCCCCTCTCGATCGCTCCTCTCCTGCTCCCTCCGCCTCCTCCTCCTTCTCCTGCTCCTCCTTTTCCTTCTCTCTTCTCCTCCCTCTGCCCTTCTCCTCTCGTCCTCCTCGTCCTCCTCGTTCTCGTCGTCGTCGTCGTCCTCCTCCTCCTCCTCCTCCTCCTCCTTCCCCTCATCCCTCCTGTTCCTCCTCGTGGCACGAGCACGGAGTGCAGAGAAGGGTCGCGGAGGTGGAGTAGAAGGCGGCGGGAGCAAGGAAGCGCGGAGCCCGCTCGGGCACCTATCGCTCGCTTTCTCTCGAAGATGACGACGCGGCGACGTCGTCTCGTCGGAGATCTTCGTCGTCGGCGGCGTTGTTGTGGGAGGTGGATGGGAGTGTTGCGGAGGAGCAGGAGGAGGAGGAGGAGGAGGAGGACGTCGATGATGTTCCTATTGATGATGTTTGTGTGAGGATGATGGTGCTGGTGTTGATGATGACGAGATGGTGATGCAGACGAGGAGGAGGATGAGGAGGAGGAGTATGAGGAGGAGGGGGACTTACCTTTCGCTCCCCTCTCACCTCCTTGATGGGGGCGAGCATGGGGGATTGGCCCATGGGTGCACAATCGACCCCCATTCCCATACACAACTGATTTGGGCTTGGGTAACCCTCCCCGCCCAGAGACGTGTAGGAGGAATTACGAGAGGCCTTGGAAGAGGAGGAGGAGGAGAAGGAGCAGGAGGAGGAGGAGGAGAAGGAGGAGGATAAGGAGGAGGGAGGAGGCGGAGGATGCGGAGGAGGAATATGAGGAGGAGGAGGACGAGGAGGAGGAGGACGAGAAGGAGGAGGAGGAGGAGGAGGAGGAGGTGAAGGAGGAGGAGGAGGAGGAGGAGGAGAAGAAAGGGAGGAGGACGAGGAGGAGGTGGAGGACGGCCAGGAGAGAGGGTAAAGGAAGAGGGAGGAGGAGAGAGAAGGACAAGTAGGAGGAAGAAGACGAGGAGGAGGAGGAGGGGGAGGAGGAGCAGGAGGAGGAGGAGGAGGAGGAGGAGGAGGGAGCTGGAGATGAGCGATCGGGAGGGGATGAGGCGGAGGAGGAGGAGGCTGCGGAGGAGAAGGAGGAGGATGTGGAGGTGAAGGTATAGGCGGCTGAGGAGGACGAATTGCATGACGATGATAATGAAATCGATGATGATGGGTATTATTATGATGATGCTGATGATGATTATGCAGCTGATGATGATGACGATGATGATGCGGACGCTGACGATGCTGATGGTGATGATGAGGATGATTATGATACTGATGATGATGATGCTGATGCTAATGATGATTATGATGAAGATGACGGTGGTGTTGGAGATGACGATAGTAAGGATCGGTGGTGATGACGTCGATAATGATGAAGGTGGTGATGATGAAGATGCAGCTGATGGTGATGCTGCTGATACTGGTGATGATGATGCTGACGGGGGTTGTGGCGATGATAATAAAAATGATGGGTGGTGATGATGTTGATTATGATGGTAATGGTTGTGATGTTGATGATGCTGAAGACGACGCCGATGCTGCTGCTGATGATGATGCCGACGATTATGCTGATGACGGCGATGGTGTTGATGATTATGATGATGAGTATGCTGATGGTGATGCTGATGACGAGGATGATCATGATGATGATTATGCTGATGACGACGATGATGATGCTGCTTATGATGATGCTGACGATGGTGCTGCTTTATGCTGAGGTTGATGATGCTGATGATGCTGCGGATGATGATGTTGATGATGACGTTGCTGATGATGATGATGATGCTGATGATGATGATGATGATGATGATGATGATGATAATGATGGTGACGATGATCAGGCGGAGGAGGGGGAGGCGGAGGAGGAGGAGGAAGGGCGAGGACCAGTGTAAACCGAAGGTGCATCTACGAAGTTGGAATAGACTCTCCCTCCAAAGTACCTCCCCTGAGGTTCCTGCAATAGTCTGTTGTCATCGCGGGGCGTGGCCCATTAGAAGACAACCCTCCGATCTTCAACGGTTCCAACGCACCGTCCTTGGGACTTCAACGCTGTGGATCAACGTGAGTGTTGCGCTCCGACAGTCCTACATCGCTTCAGCAAGCAATTCCTGGAACTTCAACACAACAAACCGACGTGACCATTGCGTCTTGCCAATATTTAAACCGTGCCAGGCCACTACTCCTGGGACTTCGGCCAGACGAATCCTTCACGGTGGCGCACGTTCGAGACGAATGCGCGTGGCGCTAAGGAGAGATACACATTCTGAAGCGGAACCGCCCTCCATCGTTGGATGTGTTGCAAGCTTTCAAGGCGAAAGTGCGCGGCTCTAAGGCGAGAGCACCTCATTTTGAAAAAGCACGAGCCCTCCATCCGTGAAACTGTTGCAACCTTTTAAGGCGAATGTGCGTCGTGCTGATGCGGGAACACCATTTTGGAAAGGACCTGCCCTCCATCCGTGCAACTGTTGCCACCTTTTAAGACGAATGTGCGCGGCCGTAAGGCGAGAGTCACCTCTTGAAGATCACCCGCCCTCCATCCGTGAACGCGTTGCAACTGTCAAGCTTCAGGATCACACATGGCGAAGAAGTCTCAGACGAAACGCCCAGCACACCCTGCGGACACGTTTGCGGGCGCGACGGGGAGGAGTTAGTTCTACGGAAGAGGGGTGGAGGAGGAGGAGGGTGGAGGATGAGGATGATGTTGATGTTGACGTTGTTGATGATGATGGTGATGATGATGATGCCGATGATGATGATGATGATGATGATGATGATGATGATGATGATGATGATGATGATGATGCTGATGATGATGATGATGATGACGATGATGATGATGATGATGCTGATGCTGATGATGATGATGATGATTATGATGATGGTGATGATGATGATGATGATGATGATGATGATGATGATGATGATGATGGTGGTGGTGGTGGTGGTGGTGGCGATGGCGATGATGATGATGCTCATGCTGATAATGATGATGATGCTGATGCTGATGATGATGGATGATGATAGATCATGATGATGATGCTTATGATGATGCTGGTGATGCTGATGCTGATGATGACGATGATGGATGATTATGGTGATGGTGCTGATGATGATGTTGATGATGACGTTGCTGCTGATGATGATGATGATGATGAGGAGGAGGAGGAGGAGGAGGAGGAGGAGGAGCTGGAGGAGCTGGAGGAGTGAACCCAGGATGCATCTGCGATGCCTGCAGTGCACTCTCCCGTTCCAGGGCCCCTCCTCAAAGAGGTCCCTGCGAGTGTTCGTCTCCCCTGCGGGAGGCGCCCCCTTGTTGAGAGCGACGAGCGCCCGCCAGGCCCGCCAACCCTGTGGGACCCCGCCTTCCCGTTCTCGAAGGATTGCAATCCTTTTTTTTGCAATCCTTTTTTTGCAATCCTGGGTTGTTTTGCAATCCTTCGGTTGTTTTGCAATCCTTCGGTGCAATCCGAGGATCCCCCCCATCGCAGGTAGGCAAAGAAGTGAACGACCTCATAGGAAGGTGCGCTGGACCTCGCCGCGTGCGTCGAGCTAGGCGCAGCATTTCAACGTTCGATCGGAGGTCCGCCTGCACCCATCGGTCGTTGAAAGTAGGTATTTTTGGATTCCCAGATTCCAATCTCCTTTCAGCGCCTTCCTACTTCAAGGGTCGAGTCGTTTTCCCTCTTCCTTCCTCGTCAGGAGGCGTGCGGAAACCCAATCTATTTCCAGCGCCTTCCTACTCCATGTTTCTACCTTCTTCTTCTTCCGACCGATGGGTACAAGCGTCGCACATGCACGGAGGACCAGCTTGCGGAACTCTTTTGATGAAGGCGCAGAGGCGAAATCGTAGGATGCTGAGGGTCTCAGAGTCGAGAGGGTGTCCAGCGATCGCCCCGATGTTTGGAGAAGCAGCCCTCCGGCCTCCGGCCACTCTTTGCAAGGATCGGGCCTCCTCCGTCCGTGTCATGACATGTGCGGACGTCTCAAGCGGTGCCCCACTTGGAAAAGGAGCTGCGCACAATCCGTTCAAAATTGGCACACTGTGGAATGTTGGGGCATCTAAGTGAAAACCTGCGTAGTGGGAGAGCCACGTTTTGAAGGTGAGCCAGCCTCCATCTTTGTAGTTGTTGAAAGCTTTGATGGCGAATGCGCGCGGCGCTAAGGCGAGAACCCCATTAAGAAAACGACCAGCACCCCATCCCTTTTGCAATCGTTTGAGAAGACTCATGTTCGTGCGTGCCAGTAAGGCGAGAGCCCCATGTAGGAAGCCACAGGCCCTCCATCCTTGTGATGGTTTTCTAGTTTCAGGGGCGTCGATGTTTGCGGACGTGCTAGACGAAACGCGCATACCGGACCACGGACACGGTCCGCGGTGAGACGGGGGATTATTCGTAACGAAAGCGGATGGAGGAGGAGGAGGAGGTGGAGGATGAGGAAGGGGAGGAGGGGGAGGAGGGGGAAGAGGATGAGGAGGAGGAGGAGGAGGAGGAGGAGGAGGAGGAAGAGGAGGCCGAGGAGGAGGAAAAAGGATGTAGGAGGAGGAGGAGGAGGAAGAGGCTCTGCGTCCCCCTCCCCTCCTTGGTGCCCGCGCGCAGAGCGACGGGCCACTCTCGTTCACGTCCTTTGTCGACTGGTGGGACCAGGCCACGCGCCAGCCCCGCGGGGGAGGAGTCTGAGCGTCGTCGTCGCTGCCGCCGCCGCGTTTCGTTCTTCCTCTCCCTCCTCCCTCCTCCTCCTCCTCCTCCTCCTCCTCCTCCTCCTCCTCCTCCCTCCTCCCTCCTCCTTCCCCCCGTCCTCCTCCTCGTCCTCCTCCTCCTCCTTCTCCTCATCTTCCTCCCCGTCCTCCTCGCTCTTTTCCTCCTCCTCCTCCGCGTCCTCCTCCCCATCATCCTAGTCCTTTTCCTCATCGTCGTACTCCTCCTCCGCCTCCTCCTCGTCCTCCTCCTCCTCCTCCTCTTCCTCCTCCTCCTCCTCCTTCTCATCGTCCTCCTCCCTTTCCTCTTCTTCCTCCCCTTCTTCTCTTCCTCCTCATCGACTTCTGTGAGTGCCAGGAAACTCAGAGGAAACGCTTCCCCGTCTTCATCCGTCTCCTCCCCGTCCTCCGTGCTCCTCCTTCATCTCTCTCCTCCTTGAGCGGCCTCTTGGACTCGGGTGGCGCACGATCTTTTCACGACAAGGACCCAAATCATCGCCATGAACACGTGTGGCGATGGAGGCCTGAACAGGTGATCGTTTCCCCGCCTCAGTGCGTGAGGCTGAGTACATATTGCTTGCCTGCCTCGACCTTTTTGCACCGCGTCGCTTTCCACGGGCATGAGAAAACAGCCAAAGGAGGCGGCAGTGGGGTCTGCCCAGCCCGCGCGCAAGGCCGTCTACGAGAGCCTCTACACGCCAGGTGGCAGAACGCACAAACCTGGCGCCCCACCCATGGCTGGTCTCGAGCGCTGTGCGGAGCGGCTGATGACCAAGCTCGGCCCCTCGAACATGCGGACGAGGAGGGGAGCGGCGAGACGACGAGGACGAGGACGTGAAGGAGCTGGCGAAACACACGGTTGGGGGGTGGAACACGATCCCTTGTGACCGCAGGAGGAGGAGGAGGAGGAGGAGGAAGAGGAGGAGGAGGAGCAGGAGAAGGAGATGGAGGAGGAGGGGGAGGAGGAGGAGGAACGAGGATGTGTAGAGCAAGATCACAGCACTCACGGTGACTTGGTGGGAAGACATGGTGTGTGCTTGGGCCAACAAAGACTGAAGGCCATGCAGGCTCGTTCACCACACCCCATTCCCACCGATTCTGCTCAGTTTGGCCGCTCGTTCGAGGTTTCATGTGCCCTTCCGTTCCAGCACCCTCTCAGCTTGCTCGGTCTCCCCGCTCGTGCCAGTTTAGTCAGGCCCGTGCGGCGCAAGTGCGAGTAGACGCGCAGGTGCAGATGATATCCGCGGACAGCTGCTCTGAGTGCTAGCTGCTGTGCTCGGCTACATGTTGTCCATCTAGCTAGCCGTGTTGTGCAGAGCCGAGTGTGCAACAGGGCAAGGCAGAGAACGGGAACAGCGGTTGCAGAGGAGGAGGAGGAGGAGGAGGAGGAGGAGGAGGAGGAAGAGTAGGGGGGGAGGGGGCTCGCTCAGCTCCAGGGGTCGTTTTCGGGCCCTGGGATCGTCAAAAACGGATCCGTTCGGAATTATTGCACCAGATGGCACCCCTGAAGGGGTTTGGGAACCGATTTTGAAAAGATTTGCCCTTATTCTTCCTTCTTGACCGATTTTCGCGAGGCTCTCCAGGTCAGACCGCGTGACCGCCTTCAAGTAGCATCGTCTTTTCGCTCCGCCGTTTGATGATCCTCTGAACGTGTGTTGGCCAAATGTGAGTGTGTGCCCAGTCGCTGGCCCCCAGCGAGATTGGCCCCCGCGCCGGGGTGTAACAAATGTGCCCGCTCCGAGTCCGCCTCCGCCCGTTCCTGTTCCTCTTCCCACGATTCCTCCTCAACCCTCCTCTTTCTCCTGCTTCCCCCTCCTCCGCTCCATCCTAGTTATCCTCGTCCTCTTTTTCCTTCTCCTCCCCCCTCTTCATTCGAACAGGAGCACGGATGCGCGCCCGCTGCCGTCTTGGCTTACAGCGTGCACGCGGACTAACTCGCATTGAAGGGAAAAAGACATACGGTTTGCTATTTCTTGCGCTACCATCGCCGCAGTGTCTTCTACCTTTGACCCATGGCAGTTGCAATCCTAGTTGGTCGTGTAGTGGAGCTGGGAACGATCCGGGCTGGCGATCCACGGGGCTGCGCATAGTGCGATGCGGACGCACATTTGCACTTTTGCCCAGTTCCTCAACGCTAGCACCCTCCGTCCCCTGAACAGTTTGTTCTTATGCTTGTTTTGCGAGCCTTCGGGTAATTTGCCTTGGACGCTCGCAGGCTACGATGAGGATTTTGTTGGACCGTGTAAGACGTGTAAAAGTCTAGCCGTGAGGGCAAAACGCAGCTGCAGGCTACTAGGTCATGATAGACACGCGCCCACGGGAACGCCACGACGTCTCCTATGACCCATCGCACCCCGCAAGTACTTGCCGTAACTCCGCGTCGAGCATGACGGCGAGGCTCCTCCCTGGGCCAGTACCGTGCTTCGTGATGTGTGCGGATGTGCTGGTTGTCCTGTATACAAGCACGTCGCGCCATTCGAATGGAACACTGAATATTAATGCACAATGTTCACCGTCCTTGGTTTCGACCAAAGTAGTTGGTACTACTTCGGCTGCCACGTGCTTCAACATGGTGTTCGTCCCCGCGCAGGCCCGAGCCCCAAGGCGATTCCGCAGCTTTGATCGTGGTGGGGTATTATCGAGGAGGGTCTCTGTCTTGGCGCTGGGGCGGCAGCAAACTACTTATCATCAGCCTGATGTCGCCGATGCGTTTTCTTGTCTGGAGTGTGGACCGCAGCCCGCCACTCGCGCATCCGGCGAGCGCTGCAGACACCACGTCCAGATGCAGCCCGCACGGTGGCTACGCCACGACCGTTGCTCACTTGGGTCCGTTATTTCATCCGTCCCCTTTCACCAGCCCGGAAACTGTGAGCTGCTGTGCTTTATCTTCTTCGGCGATACCTCACCACCAGCTACGCCGATTCTCTCCCAGGATCAAGCGTCCAGGCATGCCGCCGGCACCTCCTGTCGTGCCACGTGTTGTCTGGAAACTTTGTCACGCATACACACACCCTACACCAAGAAACAGTGAACTGGCCCAGCTTCCGTGCTACACCGCGCGCGGGCGTGGCCACGACCATTTGTCAGCTGTACAACTGGCGCGCCGCCCGCTCATTTATTCAACGCGTTAGCTATGTTGAATACGATTGACAGGCAGTCGGGTCAGAGCTCCACCATTCATTTGACAACAAGACTTGTTGCCCCTCGCTATGGTGCATGCTGTGCGCCCTGGCGCTCGGACGCACGATGCATAGAGTGTGCAGCATCAGGCACGCTGGCACGTTTGTTGTGCCTCAGGCCGCATGATCACGTTTACTTTTTTCGCTGCGCCATTCGGTTTAGGCACGCGGCCACGCGACAACATGTGCACCCTCTGCCACGGCAGCTCCAGACAGAGAAGTAAGTGTGCACGGTTGTCCCTTCAATGGCGCTTGTCCTATCATTCTGGACTCGCTGGTGGGGAACACGCCTGCGCATTACAGAGCGCGGCGGTGCAGGCTTCGCAGTGCACGTCACCTGCGCGCACCCATGTGCTGTTCAGCGCGCCCGGGGCATTGTCCATGCCCAGTGATGCAGCTGCGCAAGCACGATATGCTACGCCTTGGCGCTCCTATAGGCGTCGTGCTACGCACGCTGGGGCATTGTTTGTGCCCGGCCCGTGCCAGTGCGCGCGCCGTGCTACTCTCGCGCGCACTTGTGCGCCTTGCATCGCATGCTGGGCATAGCATGCTCAGCTGTGCGCCAGAGCCTGCGCAGAGGCAGAGGCATGGCACGCCTGGGTCAAACCATGACTTGTGTTACGCACTTTGGGGTGGCGTCGCGCCTGGTTGTGCGCCCCAACGCGCACAGGCTGGCGCACCAAGCGCACCTACGCCTGGCCAAGCTCGTCCCCAATCACCTCTTTCAGTGTCTCCCGGCACTGATGTTGGTTTCTCCCAACCACATTCAGGCTACAACCGGCTATGGTACACGGGATGCAGCTCAGTGGACGATCTTACACGAGCCAGGACAGCCAGCATGCGATGTCAGCCCGTGTGCACATCTACCAGAACGCAAGCCTTTTTCTGTATCTCTACCTCAATCCACTTACTCATCCACATCATCGTCTCAGTGGATAAGAGAAGTTGAGGTACATGCCAGCCGATGCGGGCACTGCTACCTCACTGCAGACCGCATCCCCGCTGTGCATCCACCACCTGGCACGATCTACCTTCAGCATGTAACCTGCTGCGGGGCCAGCACTTGACTCGTCCAGCACGGTGCCACTTGTTGGGCCACCGTCCGGCGGAGGAGTGTCTCCATTGAGGTCTCGCCGACTGGCTCAACGGCTTGACGCCCCTTCACCAAGGGCGTGTTCTGTCGGTCCGCACCGCAAATCTAGCGGCCAGCTTGAAGGCTACACTTGTAGTTGAGTCGGCGCCTGACGATCCAAAGGGCCGAGGTCAACATAGTTTCCCGCCTTCTATCCGACGGACCACCAGGTCCATGCAGAGCCGAGCACAACATGTTCGTTTTGTGGACGTACGCGCATTGGTACACAATTGAGGGATTTGTTTGTGATCTTCGCCGAGATTTCTCGTGACGCACGCAATCCGTCTCGTTGAATATCACATGGAGTTGCTTGTGACTTCTATCCTCTACCTTGGCTGATATGGTGTGCGTTTGCCCACAATCCCGCAACTTCGTTCTCGATCTGCTTGTTTTCCCCCATCTTGTTCTACATGCTCCTGTCCGTCTTCTGCTTCCTCTCTGCCAACATGCAGTGCATTGTGTTTTACTGGGCATTCTCTGTCCTTCCTCGCTGCCCACGGTTCCGACAGTGCGGCCTCTTTGCTGTATCTTGGATCAGTTGACAGGTGCAGAGAGTGAGGCCGCGCACCGAGCCATAACGCCCTGCGACGTGGCTGGTGTGCGCGTCTGCGCGCAGCTCTGTATGGTCAGATGCGCGTGCACGCCGGCGTTCCCGCGCCCGCGGCTGCGCGCCGCAAGGTACACGGACGCCCATCGAAGGGTTCATTGTTCAGTCGGTGTTTGATTCCACCACTTCACGATTGGATTGGCCAAATGGACGAAGACTCACGAGAGCACGAAGCGTTGCTGGATTGGCCAAATGGACGGTGTTTGATGGTACCACGGAGCACCAAGCGTTGCTGGATTGGCCAAATGGACGAAGACCCAGAGGGTCCGAGGCCGCAGGGAGGACGACAAGCCCGAGGACGTGGAGGAGGACGCGAAGCCGATGATTTGGAGGATATGCAGGAAGATGGGGAATAAAGAAGTAGGTTTTGCGAAGGCGACCACGTGATCGCCAGATTTGCTCAAATCTGCCTCTGTTCGGCCTTCCCTTTCTCTCGTCCCCCTCCTCCTCAACATCTTCGTCCTCCTCTTTTTTTGTTATCCTCCTTTTCCTCTTCCACCTCCCCCTCTTCTCCTCCTCCTCTTTTCCTCCTCCTCCTCCTCCTCCGCCTCTCCCTCCTCCTCCTCCCCCCGTCGCCCCCCAGGAGGGTGTGTGTGTGTGGTATGGGAACGCGAGAGGAGGCAGGACCCCCCCCCCGCGCGCACAGAGCAGGCCTGCAGCGTGCAGAACAGCTTGGTAGCCGAGAAAGGCGCGGTTGCCGCGCGGGGAAGGAGGAGAAGGAGGAGCAGGGGAAGGAGGAGGAGGATGAGGAGGAGGAGCAGCAGGAGGATGAAGAGGAGGAGATAATAAGAACAATCGAATCACGAAGAAGAGAACACATTACGAATATAACGAGTTAACATACTAATAATAAGAGTTTCGAGCTTCTTAAGATGTGTAGCTCAAGAATGCTGCGGACTTGTCTCGCACCTCGCCAGGCGCCCCGCCTGGATCCCACTGTCTGTCGACGCTGCCGCCCACAGAGCACGCTCGCCACAGCACGTACAGGAAGGAGAGAGCGAGAGAATATCAGGATGTTATCTGGAGTAGCAGGGAAGTGACTGGGGGAAAACGGGGTAAGCCAGCCCGAGCACAAGATGGCTTCGGAGGGCAGAGAAATAGAGACAGGTGGGCTGAAGGGAAGCGCGCGCACACACTGAGCACAGTAGAATTACAGCTCCCGAAAATATCCGTTCCCTTCAGCCTCCGATTAAACACCCAAGCATCACTGCTTGGGCCAACGCCCAGACTCACTACGCAGCTTATGAGCTGCCATGTCGGTCTCCTCATTCACGATACACAAGGAGCCTTCCCGCATCAGATTTACCGTCGAATCCATTTTTGCCCGTCGCTTAGTCAACCCATCCACTATCATGGCAGGATGATCCACCTATCGTATCTCGCAACCCATCGCATTCATCGCTTGGCGAATGATTTGAATTTGGGTAGAGCACTTCCAGTCTCGTCCTCCTGTCGTCTCACGCTGCAGGTAATCGTACAACGACTTTGCGTCCACGATGCACAGTCCCTTACGCAGGACCTCTGCGTTCTTCTCCTCCACTTTCTTTCCAGCCAGAGCCAGTAGACGCCTATGCTCACACCACCTCTCCCACTCGTCCAACCGAAACCCAGAGAATGCAAACTCGTGGCACAGAGTAACTGACCATCCCAACTCAGCAACGCCAGTATTCAACGCCAAAGTCTCCGCATGTAGTGTAGAGTCCACCACTCTCGTCATTCGCGAACTCCTCCACGCCAGTAGACTAGCAGGTCCTCTCTCTCCAGCACCCACTCGATTAGTAGTCGCCAACACTGCATATGCCCCCTGCGACCCACCTTCGCTGCTGTTGTGCAGGCTGGCATCCGATACCGAGACCCACATCAACTCTTCGAATGGAATCGACCACACCGTAATGCCCAGCTCTGCTTTGTCCTTCATGTGTTTCACCAACTGATTGATCTCCTTGACGTCATCGTAGGTCAGCTTGCACAATGCTTGTTGGAGAAGACTGCATCGCCCAGCACCATCAGCACGAAGTTCTCGCGTGAGCCAGTTCAGTGATCCAAGAACTGCCCTTGCCTGACTGCACTCGCCTGCCAAACATGCATCACCTCCACTCTTGCCCTTTGCCACTTTTACTGGGGCCAGTCTTTCTTCGATGAACTTCCTCATGGGCACGTAGAAATTGATATTGGCATCTTGTAAGTAATGTCGCCCATTGAACATTGCTCCGTCCGGGTCCTTCCACAGCGACTTTACCTTGCCGATTTTCCTCTGAGCACGAAGCTTCGTCATCATCTCCTGGTGCCTCTGGCCGCCCACATCGAAGATGTCATCCATCTCCACCACCACAATACCCTCCACATCTGGCTTGTACTGGATCCCAGGACCCTCGACTCCTCGATGTCCTCGTAGGTCTGCAAGTCGAACCAACAGCTGCAGGGGCGCTTCGGCAGGGAACAACATGAAGACCGTAGGGTCCAAGGTGCTCTGCCGGTAGCCCAGGTTCGCCAAATCTCGCTTGAGACCCTTGCGAAAGTGAAGTGGAGCGTCACCCAGCCCATACACTCCAGAGACCAGCTCGACGAGTTGCCCGTACTCCATACCTGGAAGTCCACTCTTTGGCTGCTCCGCGTACAGCTTGCCCTTCTCCCTCACCAGCTTATCGGACTGCATAAACGCCTTCCAGAGATCACCAATAGTAGCCTCCCACTTGTTGTATGTTGCAATCTGAAGAACCATCATGAGTGAACTAGTAGTCACCGTAGGTGCTGAGCGAATCAATGAAAGAAAATCGGGATCTTGATCGCCACGTACGCACCATCGGCTCTTGAAGCTAGCCTCCTCCCCGACCTTCTCCGAGGGCTTCTTCCTTCGCACCATTCTCGAGGGAATGATCCGATTCTCCTTCCCTTGGCGGGTTAGGGCCTCTTGCACCTTCCGACTCTCCTCCAGAGACAGTACTCGAACTCCACCCGTAGACTTAATTCCATCCCACTCGGTAGTGTCAGACGTGATCCACTCAGGCCATTCTTCAGCAGGAATATCTCGCTCTGTTACTTCGTCTCCCCCGCGCTTCTTCGTGAAGTATACCTCCTCCGACCTTGACCGTGATGCCGCCTTGATGAAGAAGATGTCCTCTTCGACCTGGTCCCTCCACTCCGAACTGAGCGTATTTTGATCGTCATCTTCTGGAAAAGACCTCGCTTTACCGCCCAGGTCCATCCTTTCGTTCTGCGCGACTGCTCTCTCGATGGCTGCTGCAATCCTCCTCCTGGTAGCCTCTGGGCCCTCCTTGTCGCCGTCCTCCAGCTTGCGTACTAGACCTCGGCTGAGTCCCGTCGCATCCAACTCCATTCCCGGCGTGTCTGGTATCTCCTCGATGCTCTTGGCTGCAGCCGCCGCCGCCCGTTTCAGCCATTCTTCTTCATGCTCCGTGTTTTCCTTGGGCTCACTCTTCGGCTTCACGTTTCTCTCGAACGGCTCTTCCACTGCTTCGCGTATCACCTCCTCGATGTCCTTGCGCATCTCCTCGTCCGCCGACTCCTTGGGTCCCTCTTGGCGTTCCTCAGGCTTTGCCTCTGGGGCTCCTTCGGGTTCTCGAGCTTGTGGTTCTGGTTCTCGGTGATCCTCCTCCTGCACAGGTACAGGTTCTGGTACTTCGGGCTGTTCGTGTACACTGGGTCGCCTTGACGGCGGTGGAACTGCTTCTTCCCGAGGTACGTGAAATCTAAAGGCTGCCGCCTCTGCCGCCGACCCCAATGCAGTCGTTGTGGGTTCTTTGGTTCGGGGGCCGCTTGTTGTCTGGATGCGATCTCGTGCGTGTTGGAGCGTTTTTTTTTGCGCGAGGTGGGGTCTTCACTGTGGGTCTTGGGGGCCGGTGGCGGGGTGTCCGCTGGGAGGTTGGCCATTTGGGTCGCAACCAAATGGGGGGCACCGAACGAATAATTGAGCAAGAGTGGTGTGCGGAAGCGGTGGCATGCGGAGCATCACCGCGAAAGATTTGGCCGATGAGTCCAAACTGTTGAAGCGTTGCGCGTGTGTGCAGCGTGCAAGAAGGAGTTTTCGCTCGGCAGCAGCACATAAGCGCCAAACAAGAGAGCGAACACTTCACAAGGAAGAGTAAGGTCGTATGCTCAGAGCGCATTGCAGTCGGTGTCACGGTACGTAGTTGCCAGGCCTTTCAGTGCAGTGGCAAGTGCCAGAAGAAAACGCCGGACTTGGTTTTCTCCGTGGACGCCATCGATGTCGCGCGTGACGAGAATACCGGGACTTTGACACGGAAGGCATGGAAAGTTGTACACAGCAAGCTGGGGACTTAATCCTTTTGCCCGATGCTGGGGGGCATGCGACATTATGTCACGGGTTCTCGGCTGGCCTGGGCGTGTTGTATGGTTGGCGAGATCCCCGAGCCAGACAAATGAAAACGGCCCAATCTGGGCTGAAGAAGGCCCAGGAGGCCCCTGACGCGTCCCAAACTGCTCCAAGGGATCCTCCAGGAGGACATCCAGGACGATCAAATTCATTGATTTTCATGGTGGCGGAGTGAGGGGATTGCGCTCACGCGAATCCATTTCAAGGCGTGCGCGTGTTTCGCTTCGGGGCAGGTAAACGTCGTCGCGTTTATCTTCTTCTGTTTCTTTCTTCTCTCCGTCCAGGGGGGAGGCCCGGCGGGGCCTGGCCGGGGGGCGGGGGCGGTCTCGCGGGGGCCCGGAGGGGGGGGGGGGGCGCGGGTGCAGAGGAGAAGGAGGGCCCGATCGTGGGGCGGAAGCCGAGGCAGGGCTTAGGGGCTGGGACACGAGCATCGCGAGCGCGCTCGTGAGCGCGTCCACAATCCCAGACATGCGACGTCCTGAGAAAATCAGGACGGCTATTTTTCGTTGTTTTTTACATCTGAGGCCTTCGCTGGGCTCCAGGACCGTCAAAGAACGACTCAGGATGAAAAATCCGGTCTTGGGGAAAGGGTAGGGACTTCCGGGAACCGCGTTCTGAAAAAGTTACGATGTCGCCATGTGTGGGACTAGTCTCTCTGTCTCTCTCGCTCTCCCTCGTCCTCCTCTGCCCGAGCGGGGGCGGCGGGGCGGAGGGCGAAGTTGCTATACTCGAGGTGTACAATCACACGGGGGCCGACATTACGACGTACAAACCATTATGGCCAATCGCGAAAAGAGATTCCCCGACGACCGCGCCGTGGATGATGAGCGCGAACTCTCGGAACGGAGCCGTGGGTTGTGGCCAAATGATAGAGGGCAACGATGCCGAATCGAGAGCCAAGCGCCTGCGGGTTACGGGGAAGACGAAGGCACTGGACCCAGTAGCGCAGGGAACTACCGGCTCCACCGACTCGGGCGGCACACCGGCGGCATCGAGCGCTATCACGGGCGTCAGCGCGGCACAGGGGGATGACGGCGAGGTCCATGCAAACGCGCCAGGCCACGTGTATCGGGTACGTGCTGCAAACATGTCAGACGACCCGCGACGGAAAAGGGAGGGAGATTTGGCAAGGGTCGCGAAAAAGCATTTAAAGGATGCACCGACGCTGCCTGCCGTCTCGATGAATGGGTCTGCCGTGGGTGAGGGAGTCCAAACGGCTGTCGGAGCAGTAGGCCTGCCGAGGAAACACTGCGCGTTCAAACGCCAGGTGCAGGATGGGTGGAAGTCTTGCCAGTGGCATGGAGATTCGGATGCTCATCTGTGCGCGCACTTGCTGGAGGAGCATCGCGAGCAGCTCGAAGATATCGCAACCTCGCTTGTATGCGTTTCTGATGAGGAAGAAAACAGCGAAGAAGTGCGTTACCTGTCTGCGTACAACGAGGTCGTGGCATGGAGGGTCCGTCAAGGAGCTCCTCTCGCCGCACTTGCCATTGACCGGCGATGTCTCCGTGCATGCGCAGAGGCGCTGGGAGACGATTCAGTATGTTCTCTTGTGTGCATGGTGCGTGCGCGGAAATTTCCTCACGTGGAAGGGCGCCGGGGGAATCCAATCACTTGGCAGAAGGTGTCGCCCGACTCGGACGGCATCTTCGGACTACCTGGCTCGTTCGTCAGGAAGCACTTTACCGTAGACAGTTATGTGGATCGATATGGCCAGGTCGGGGGTGACGTGCATCTGCGGGATCACGCGGAGGAGTTTGAAGACTGGCAAGCAACCATCGCATCGGTCGACGGGCCCCTGAAGGTGTTGTGTTGTCCCGAGGACCTGCGCTGCAGCGCGGAATCCTGGCACGAAGGAAACGAGGTTTGCAATCGTTGCGAGGCGCCGCTGTGCGAGGAGTGCCGAACGGGTATGTCTGGCCCGAGAGGCGAGGCCGTCGTACCCCCTGCAGCTCTCGCTAATGACATGATGACGTTCTACTCGCCGGAAGAGCTATTTGTAGGAAAAGTAACCTTGCTGGAGATGATTTGTGCGTCCGTGTGCGTTACCTCGATGGTGTGTTTCACCTTGGAGAAGAGGTATCGGAACGAACGGTCCTTTGACATGGAGGCGGGGAACAACGCGCATCGGATGGCTGCTCGCGGAAACGCGACGTCCTTCCCGATGCCGTGGACGGACATGCTCGCGCAGCTGACCGCCTTGGAGGAAGGGGCGTCGAAGGCAAGGCCGCCGTCGTTGCCGCGGACAGGCGTCGAACTGGCAGACATAGTGTCGGTGATATTGAAGTCCGGAGGTGACGACGATGCGGTAGCGAGCATGGCGAAGTTCGTACATCAGGCGTTAGTCCGTCGGAATGTAGTCGTGAAGTTGATCGAAGGGGCGAAAATGCGAGGGCACCGAGCGTATCAACACGTTTGCATGGAAGAGGTGCGAAAGAAGGCTGCGGAGCTTCCTGATGGTGAGGTGCCGCCCGAGATCATGCGTTTGGTGCCTTTAGACAACGCTCTGGACAAGATCCAGATGCAGAAGGCGGCGTCGCCAGTTCCGCGCCCGGATGGGTTGCACGAAGCGGCGGAGATCTTGGAAGCAACGAAAGGCAACGCCGTGGTTCTCGAGAAGAGCAGCTTCGATGACGGGGATATCAATGCCCAACGCGTGGAAGCCTTACGAAGTTTTGTACAGAGGGTGTCGCCAGAATGCGAACATGATGGAACCAGCGAGCGCACGGATGATAGCGACAGTGAGCCGGAGAGTGAAGGTCCCCGAGGGAAGCGCCCGCGCGGGGGCAGGGGAGGAGAAGAACCCGACGTCGCGCATGTGAAGGAGAGCGAAGAGGTGCGATTGGTGACGGAGGCGCATGAGAGGAACGAAGGAGTGGATCGTTTGCGGGTCTGTACGGGGAACACCATGATGGATCAATTCGAACCGTGGTATTTCGGCGTGGCGTTTGCGTTCATTTTCAAGTATTGTACAGGCATGCCCGACATGCCAGCTTTCCTGAAGCGTCCGCGGCATCGGCGTTCGGAAGAGGCACCGCGGGTGGAACTGCCGCTATGGGTTCGCATCATGAGTCGTCGCGTAGAGAGCCAGTTGTCGCGCGATTGGCATTTCGGGTTCGTCTCGTGGAACTTGGTATTTCGTTCGGCGGTGAACCTTAGCAAGACGTGGTTTACGTATGTCTCCGCGAACCCTAAGGACGTAGACGCGCAGATCACTCCCGAGGAGATCAGCGTAGGGGCGCAGCAGATCTACCGTGCATTGGCGGGGAAATACCAGGACGTGAACGGTAAGAAGCAGAAAGTCATGGGAGACATGACGAAAGTTCGCTACGTCCCCGGACTCGGCAGAGCTGCCCACAAGTTGCTCGCGAACATCGAGCACACGTCTCGACGACTACCAGGGACGCAGGAGACGCGGCGGGTCATGCGGTTCCAAACCAACGCGCTCCGCGTACGGTATGGTGTACCGATTTTCGTGACCTTCTCACCCGACGAAGGGCACAATCTCATCATGGTACGGTTGTCGCGCACGCGTCGTCGTGACCCCGTCCACAATGCGGAGAACGACGCAGGTGCATCACGGGCGGCTGGCAGTCGGGAGTGGCCGCAGGTCGGTCCAGGAACGGACGACGTGCGCCTGGAACTACCGCTGGCGGCGATATTGCCGCAAGTGCCTACGTGGGCGGAGCGCAGGAAGATACTCGCTCGGGATCCGATGGCGAGCGTTGAAGGCTTTCGTGTGATCGTGGATGCGACGATGCGGCACCTGTTCGGCGTGCGCACGTGTCCGAACTGCCCCCGATGCAACCATAGTGAGCGGATGTCGCCGTGCCAGGACTTGTTCGGTAGTAACGCTGCGCCGGAAGGTGGGGTGTTCGGCAGGGTGGACGCGTGCTATGTCTCCATCGAAGCACAGAAGTCGACGGGCGCGCTCCATGCGCACTGTCAGGTGTTCGTGCAGCGTCTACACCAACACACGCCGCTGGACCAAATCTTCGAGCTCGTCCGGAAGAAAGCGGACGGATGGGGGAGGAAGTTCGTCAAGGAATCGTTGGAGTACAAGCGACGTGTCTGCCGGCAGGAATACGCAGCGCGTATCACCGAATATGGTCTGAAAAAGAATCTGGCAGAAGCGGAGGCCGCGTGGCCGGAGTACAAGACGGAATGTGGGCTGGTGTGCCGTCCGACGTATCAGACTCGCAGGGCAGGGCAGAGAGTGCCGCAGGTGGACGAGGCAGAGGAGGCGTGTGCGTGGGAACGAGACTACCTTGACAAGGATGTGCAGTACCTTCAGGAGCGGAAGCAGAATCACGTGCATCTGGAGAACCCAGAAACGGGGGAGAGGGTGCCCTTGCCAGCGTGCCGTCGGAAGGACAACCAGAAACTCTGCAAGGCCGATTTTCCACGAACGGCGCAGCTCATCGACCATGCAGTCGTGATCTGCCCAGGGCTGGCGACGCAGCTGGATATGCCGAAGGCAGGCAGGCGGAACCGCGTAGGGAGTTTGCATGGGCCCATGAACCATGAGAGTCTGAATGGGACGCATCCATGCATGCTTGCCGCGCAGCGTTTCAACTCGGACGTGCAGCTACCGTACAGGTTGCCGATCACACACGAGAGCTGCACGTGCGGTAAAGGGTGTGCGGAGAAGCAGAACGACGCGGCCATCATCAAGGTGGTCCAGGTGGCTCAGGACGCCCAGGCAGGGTATGCGTGCGATTATTGTACGAAGCGGCAGCCCAGGGCCTTCCATGAAGTCAGAGAGTGCTCCCGAGGAATCGAGAAGCTCAGCCGACAGCTGCGCGGGGAGAACGCAAACTACGTCGGGAAGCGGATGTCGACGCGCATCATGAGCGACGCCTACGGGAAGGGCATCGTTCGCGGCCAGGTTGAGTGTGCGAATCTTCGAGCGTATTCCTTGGGAATCGATGTGACATCGGCAGAGTCGATCAAGACCTGTGAGACGACCAGTTTCTATGGGCGCGAGTACGTCGAGACGGTTGAGAGGCTTTCCGACAGCATAACAGGAGGGCGCAAAGCGCATTTCGCGGAGGTGGACATGCGAAACCCGAGGCGCCGGAAAGTCACAATCAGGGATGTGGCTATGTTGTACGGGCTTCGCCCGAACCGGGACGGCCTGTGGCACCTGTCGCCGTGCGAATTCGTGACGTATTGGAGGCCTGTGCTCGTGGCCTACCCCACTAATTTAAGGGACGCTGACGCCGATCGGGACAGGCACCACGCGTTCTTGACGGCGACAGGGAAGCAGAAAGTGGAGGCGTGGGGTCGGAACCAGGAGCAGGCAGCAGAGCTAGAGCCTGGAGTGGACTACATGGTGAAGGGCGACGCAGGAAAGGATTGGGTTGCCTTTCCAGACACTGACGGATGCCGGCATCTGCGGCACACGTGGGTTCTTGTCAGGAACAAGAGGCCGTTGGCGCCTACCTTTTTCGGGGCTCCCGTGCCTCGCAGCCGACATGGAGAAGCTGAGCGATCCGCGCGGATAGTCATGTCTTATTTCCACCCGTGGACGCTGCGACAGTCAGAGGCAGACGATCACGTCGTCTTCGCAGGCGGACTGCGGCGAGGCTCAAAAACGTGGGAGGAGGCCATGGTGTCGTGGCTAGACGGCGGAGTGCAGTCAGAAGAGGCTGCGCGATACGTGGGCAATTTTCTCAGCGTGTATCGCGTGCGCCCGAGGGATGCGGAGCATGGGGACGCGCGGAGTGATGAGGACGTGAGCGACGAGGAATTGGAGGTGGGCTTTGACCAGCTAGACGAGGCTCTGAAGTCACGCGTCGGTGGTCGGAAGCGTGACGACGGGGACGGTGACAGCAGTAGTGGAGAAGAAGACGTTGGGCCGGAGGGTGGTCTGGGTGGGTGTTCCCATTACCAGAACTCGAAAGCAGGCATGGCCGTGGCCCAGGCAGTGTGGGGCCAGCGCCCCAGTGAAAAGTCGCTTGGGGAAATCCGGAACGCGTGGCCGAAAGCCATCAGCTGTGATCTGGAGGCCGTGCAGGACGCAGCCAGGGCGTCCCGGAGCAAGGAAAAATCAATGGCTGACAGAGTGGCGGCGGAAGAAGAGCGTGGGAAGGTGGAGGCGCAGGCAGGGGCGACATGCGGCCAGGTGGTAGAGTGGCTCAGGGAGCTTGAGTTCAGGACTGACAGAAACACAGGCCGGCGCGTTGTCAACGCGAAGCAGTTCGAAATGGTCAAGCATGTAGCAGAGAGGGTGATGCAAGAGCTGGATGGGGAAGCGCGAGGGGGAGCGGAAATGGGCGAACCACTGCGGTGGTGCATGCACGGAGGACCCGGCACAGGGAAGTCACACGTGCTGCGGATTCTGCGGAAGGAGCTGTTCGAAGACATCATGCAGTGGACTATTGGCGTCCATTTTCAGATCACGGCCTTCCAGGCAGTCATGGCCCAGCTGCTCGGTGGAGACACCATACATCACGCCTGTGGTATTCCCGCTGTTAGACGTGGCGACGACAAGGGAGAAGATGTGAAACTTCAGTACGAAACAGCGAAGCGGGTTCTGCAGTGGAGGTGGTTGTTCATCGACGAGATCAGCATGGTCAGCGCCCGGCTACTCGCCGAAGTAGATCACAAGCTTCGCAGCGTTATTCGGGACGTTGGCACACAGAAGCGCGGGGAAGGTGGAGAGACGCGACCCTTCGGCGGTCTGAACGTCGTGATGAGCGGAGATTTTTGGCAACTGGCCCCACCGGACGGAGGGTTCCTTGCAGACGTCCCAACAGAGCGCATCGCGGAGGCTCGAAAGTACATGTCGCTCCCGCCAGTACTACACGGGCAAAGTCTCCTGCGGGGGGGAAGTGAGGGGGGCGTGCAGGGAGTAACGGAGCTAGTGGAGTGCGAGCGCTGCGACGATGCCTGGCTGAAATCCGTGCAAGAGGAGTTCCGCAGAGGAGAGCTCACGGAAGACACGCGTTCATTTTTGCACGGGAAGGCTACTAGTGTCCCAGGGAGTTGGCTCCATGGTGATGTTGGGTGTGGGAACCGAGAATGTAGGGCCTTGTGTGTCAGCGCAGAGGGCCCGCACAGGGAAGCTGTCGGAACACGCCGTCGGCGCTCAGCAGTGACCCCGGCGGAAATCCGCAAAAAGGAATGTGGGGCGTGCAAGGATGAGCGCGCACGGCGCTGTCTCGTCATCACAGGACCAGATGACCCGCGCATACACACGGAGAAGTTTCGGCGCGCCCCCGGAGTGTTCCCGAATAGCGACGTCAAGTATGAGGTGAACAAACTCCGAGCGTCGCAATATGCCCGACTGCACCGGAAGCCGATGGTGTATGTCCCTGCGCGCGACACTCCGACGCCAGATGCTCTGCGCGAGCGGCCAGATCTGCCACACCAAAAGATGGCCTGGCTGCAACGCCACGACAAAGAGAGCGGAGACCTGTATGGTTTTTTGCCGATCGCGGAGGGACTGCCTGTGGCCCTCACCGATCACATCGACCGCAGCGAAGACAAGTACCTGCTTCGCGGACGCGTGGGGACCGTGCACTCATGGGTATGTGATGGCGACGAAAGAACAGGGCGCGTCTCCCGGGGAGGGGAGACTATCTTGCAGAAGACGCCGAAAGTGATATTTGTCCAATTCGATGAGGGTCTCGATGAGGCAGGGAACGTAAAACCGTGCGTGTGGACGATAAAGGGGCTGACCACGCCGGGCCTGTACCCAGTAACTCCGCAAAAAAAAGATTGGTTCGTGGACAAGGGCCGGCCGTACCCGCGTCTGAAAGTGAAGCGGCGGCAGTTCCCCTTGGCCCCAGCGTTTGGAGTTACGGCCCACTCAGCACAGGGCCAGACTTTTAAGCAAGGCGTCATCGTGGATCTGAGGATTGGCGGGGGAACGTCGCCGTTGTCGAGTTATGTGGCTCTGACGCGCGTGCGTCGCCGCGAGGACATGTTGATTTTCCGGCCTTTCGACCGCGAGCCGTACACTCAGAAGGAGCGGAAGGGGCCCGGATACCTTTTACAGCTCTTGCGGGGCGATCCCAATGACCCCATCGATTGGAATGCAATCGAGAAGGAGTTCATGCCTGCAGGGAGGTGCGCGGTGTGCTCGTCGGTGAAGTACAAGAACCAGTATGCGCGCGGGCAGTGGAGCCGGGACGACGGACTCCGCGTGTGCACGGTGTGCTTGGAAGGCAAAAAGAGCATTGGTACGCCGTGGCAGTGCATGGAGTGCTTTTATTGGAAGGGCGAGAGCGCTTTCCACGCTTCCCAGCACCACAGCTCGAAGTTGACGTCACGGCGTTGCGTGGACTGCCCCGAGAGGCGAATGTGTTATGTGTGCGACGAGCGGAAGTACGAGGCAGCGTTCGCGGAGTTTCAGTGGGACAAGGCAGGAAACTCCCGATGTAAAGGGGGAATGTGCCTGGAGTGCGAGGAGCTGAAGAAGCACCTGAAGTGTTCGCGCTGTGGCCACCAGAAGCTGCCGCGTGAGTTTTCTAAAGCGGAACGGGTCAACGACGAACCCACATGCAAGGCGTGTGTGAAGTTGCTGCGAAAGGAGGAGAAGGCGCGGGCGGAGGCTGAAAAAACGGTCGTATGCTCAAAGTGCGGGAAGTCGAAGAACAAGGCAGAGTTTTCCAGGTACCAGTTGGACCACACGGACAGAGCGTCGGTAGTGTGTACCGCGTGCGTCGACACCGAGGCTGCAGAGCGGAACGCACAATCTAGGAAGTGTTCGAAGATTTGCGCGGAGCGTGGGAAGTCTCAGCGGCGCGAGTTCTTTTCTGGTCGCATGTGGGGCGACGTGGCTGCTCAGGACCGCAAGTGCATGCGTTGCATCGAAGCTGCAAATGCAAACCGGCTGACGGAAGGGCGGAAGAATGCCAAAGTTTGCGTGGAGTGCGGGAAATGTCAACCACGCGAGTTCTTTTCGGGTCGCATGTGGGCCAACGTGGCTGATCAGGACCGGAAGTGCATGCGTCGCACCGAGAGAGCGAGAGTGCAACGCGGATGTTGGAAATGCGTAGCCTGCAAGGGCGTGTTCCCGAAGATTGAATTCGGCCGCTGGTTGGCCAAGCGGGCGACGAAAAAATCAAATGGGCTGCAACGGTGCAACGCATGTGGCGAGGACGAAGAATGCAAGGAGAAAGAAATCGCGGAACGTAATTATGCCATGGTCGGGAAGAGGCAGAAAGTGAACTAGTGGTTATGCCAAGGCAGCGCGGGAGCTGTGCGCGGCGAGCACAAGAGGAAAGGAGGCTTTTTAGTGTCCGGCCTGAAAAAGGGGCGCACCTGGAAGGAGCATGGGAGGACGAGGAAAGGGAAAAGAGGAAGGACGGAGGACATCGGTGGGGTGGGGGGTCCCAAAAACAGAAGCTCCATGGGGTGGGAGTGCCGGGGCGTGGTGGGGGGCGTGGTGGGGGATGTCGGTCGGTTTTGGGCAAGGAATGGTGGGGTGGGAGTCCCAAAAAACAGAGTCTACATGGGGTGGGAGTGCCGGGGCGTGGTGGGGGGCGTGGTGGGGGGTGTCGGTCGGTTTTGGGCGAGAAATGGTGGGGTGGGGGGTTCCCAAAACAAAAGGGCCATGGGGTGGGAGTGCCGGGGCGTGGTGAAGGGCGTGGTGGGGGGTGTCGGTCGGTGTTTGGCGAGAAATGGTGGGGTGGGGGGTCCCAAAAACAAAGGCTCTATGGGGTGCGAGTGCCGGGGCGTGGTGGGAGACGTGGTGGGGGGTGTCGGTCGGTTTTGGGGAAGAAATGGCGGGGTGGGGGGTCCCAAAAACAGAGGCTCCATGGGGGGGGAGTGCCCGGGCGTAGTTGGGGGTGTCGGTCGGTTTTGGGCGAGAAATGGTGGGGTGGGGGGTCCGAAAAACAGAGGCTCCATGGGGGGGGGTGCCGGGGCGTGGTGGGGGGCGTGGTGGGGGGTGTCGGTCGGTTTTGGGCGAGAGAGGCTGGGGGGGGGGGATCCCAAAAACAGAGGCTCCATGGGGTGGGAGTGCCGGGGCGTGGTGGGGGGTGTGGTGGGGGGTGTCGGTCGGTTTTGGGCGAGAAATGGTGGGGTGGGGGGTTTCAAAAACAGAGTCTCCATGGGGTGGGAGTGCCGGGGTGTGGTGGGGGGCGTGGTGGGGGGTTTGTCGGTTGTGGGCGAGAAATGGTGAGGGGGGGTCCCAAAAACAGAGACTCCATGGGGTGGGAGTGCCGGGGCGTGGTGGGGGGCGTGGTGGGGGGTGTCGGTCGGTTTTGCTAAAGGAATGGTGGGGTGGGGGATCCCAAAAACAAAGGGTCCATGGGGTGGGAGTGCCGGGGCGTGGTGCGGGGCGTGGTGGGGGGTGTCAATCGGTTTTGGGTGAGAAATGGTGGGGTGGGGGGTCCGAAAAACAGAAGCTCCATGGGGTGGGAGTGCTGGGGCGTGGTGGGGGGCGTGGTGGGGGGTGTCGGTCGGTTTTGGGCGAGGAATGGTGGGGTGGGGGTCCCAAAAACAGAGTCTCCATGGGGTGAGAGTGCCGGGGCGTGGTGGGTGGCGTGGCGGGGGGTGTCAATCGGTTTTGGGTGGGAAATGGTGGGGTGGGGGGTTCATGGGTGGGAGTGCCGGGGCGTGGTGGGGGGCGTGGTGGGGGGTGTCGGTCGGTTTTGGGCGAGACATGGTGGGGTGGGGGGTCCCAAAAACAAAGGGTCCATGGGATGGGAGTGCCGGGGCGTGGTGGGGGGCATGGTGGGGGGTGTCGGTCGGTTTTTGGCGAGAAATGGTGGGGTGGGGGGTCGCAAAAACAAAGGGTCCATGGGGTGGGAGTGCTGGGGCGTGGTGGGGGGCGTGGTGGGGGGTGTCGGTCGCTCCATGGGGTGGGAGTGCCGGGGCGTGGTGGGGGGGCGTGGTGGGGGGTGTTGGTCGGTTTTGGGCGAGGAGTGGTGGGGTGGGGGTCTCAAAAACAGAGTCCCCATGGGGTGGGAGTGGGGGGTCCCAAGAACAAAGGCGCCATGGGGTGGGAGTGCCGGGGCGTGGTGGGGGGCGCGGTGGGG
>CAUYUJ010003988.1:0-37082 GCA_963575745.1 Prorocentrum cordatum
CCTCCTCCTCCTCCTCCTCCTCTTCCTCCTCCTCCTCCGCCTGTTCCTTCTCCTCCCCCTCCTCATCCTCCTCCTTCCTCCTCCTCCTCCTCCTCCACCCCCTCCTCCTCCTCCTCCTCCTCCTCCTCCTCCTCCTCCTCCTCCTCCTCCTCCTTTTCCTTCTCCTCCTCCTCCTCGCCGAACCCGGCCGCTCAAAGCTGGCGGCCGGCCGCGCGCGACAGGCTGCAAAGGGCGGCAGCGTGCGGCAACAAGGCGAAACCTCGCGGGAGCCACCCAGCGCACGGGGAGGCAGCGAGGTGGCAACGAGGCGGCAACGAGGCAGCAACGGGCGGCAACGTGGCGAAACCTCAGCAGACCCATCCAGCGCACGAGGCGGCAACGAGGCGGTGACGAGCGGCAACGTGGCGAAATCTCTCCTGACCCACCCAGCGCACGAGGCGGCAATAAAGCGCCAACGGGCGCCAACGTGGCGAAGCCTCGCCGGACCCAACCCAGCGCACAAGGCGGCAACGAGGCGACAACGGGCGGCAAGAATGCAAGCTTAGAAAACTTCTCAGAAGGCCAGGGGCCTTCCGGACCGTCTGGAAGGCCCGCCCCTTCTCACTTCCCCCCTCGCTCGCCGCCGATCAAAGTCTGTCCCCGACCCCCTCCCGCGCACCAGTGCACACAGGCCTGTCATTGCAAACTGCGTCCAGCAATTGTGAGAGAGGCTTCCCAGAGGCGCCAAGTGATACAGAAACCTGCCACGGGAAGCTGAAAACTTGGGACACCTCCGCCTTACCTTTTTTCGCACGACATCACAGTTGGGCTCCCCCCAGAAAAAAACGCTCCCTCCAGAGATGCGATCCGAGCAGAGTTTCGAGGCGGATCCAGCCGTTTCGACGAAAATCCACCATGGAGCCAAAATAGTCCCCAGAACACATCAAAACCGCTCCATGGAAAAAACTTCGTTCGAACTTTTTCACGACATCGGAGGTCTGCAAACGAGAGGCGGATCCAGGATCACACGAAAACGAGTGGAAAACTGGATCTTGGATGACGAATGCAACTTCGCATTCACTTTTCCACGACATCCGATTTTTGAACACTGGCCCTTTCCTGGCGTGCGGACATTTTCCGAAAGGGATCCGGCCGTGGCGTCGAGAAGCCTCCCCGAAGCCAAACAATGTCAAACAGTGTTAGCCAGCGTGGACCCCCACAGTAAATGATTGCACTGTGAATGTGCAAATTCTACGTGGTGCAAGCTATGTCGTGGAAGCTATGCGGTGCAGCATACGTGGTGAAATTTAGAGGCGGTGACAAAGCGGCAACGGGCAGGACCGAGGTGAAACCCCGCCAGCCCCACCCCGCGCAAAAGGCGGCAACGAGGCGGCAACAGGGCAGGACCGAGGCGAAACCCCACCAGACCCGCTAAGCGCACAAAGCAGCAACGAGGCGGCAACGGGCGGCAACATCGCGAAACCTCGCTGGAGCATCCCAGCGGAGAAGGCGGCAATGAGGCGGCAACGCGGCGTCAACGAGGCGGCAACGGAATGGCAACGGGCGACAGCGTGGCGAAACCTCGCCGGAACCACCCAGCGCACGAGGCGGCAACGAGGCGGCGACGAGGAGGCAACGTGGCAAAACCTCGCCCGACCCATCCAGCACACGAGGCGGCAGCGAGGCGGCACCGTCGCGAAACCTCGCCGGACCCACCCAGCGCACGAGGCAGCGGCAACGAGGCGGCAACGGGCGGCAACGTGGCGAAACCTCAGCAGACCCATCCAGCGCACGAGGCGGCAACGAGGCGGCAACGAGGCGGTAACGAGCGACAACGTGGCGAAACCTCTCCAGACCCATCCAGCGCACGAGGCGGGAGCGAAGCGGCAAAGGGCGGCAACGTGGCGAAACCTCGCCGGAACCACATAGCGGCAACGAGGCGGCAACGTGGCGAATCCCCGCCAGACCCAATCCAGGAAACGACGCGGCAACGAGGCTGAAACGGGCGGCAACGTGGCGAATCCTCGCCGGACCCACCAAGCTCGCAGGGAGGCAACGAGGCGGCAACGAGGCAGCAAAATGGCGAAACCTCGCCAGTCCCACACAGCAAACGACGCGGCATCGAGGCGGCAACGGGCGGCAACGTGGCGAAACTTCGCCGGACCCACCAAGCGGCAACGAGGCGGCAATGAGGAGGCAACGGCGAGCAACGTGGCGACGAGGCGGCATCGGGCGGCAACGTGGAAAATCCCTGCCAGACCCACCCAGCGCACGAGGCGGCAACGAGGCGGCAACGTGCAGCAACGTGGCGAAACCTCGCCAGACACGAGGCGGCAACGGGCGGCAACGTAGCGAATCCTCGCTGGACCCACCCAACCCACGACGCGGCAACGAGGCGGAACGGGCGGCAACGTGGCAACTCCGCCAAACCCAACCAGCTCACACAGACCCAACCCAGGGCCCCGAGGCGGCGACGGGCGGCAACATTGCGAAACCTAAGCAGACCCATCCAGCGCACGAGGCGGCAACGAGGCGGCGGGGTCCCCGGCCCTATAAAAGTATATAAATATGTATATATATATATATATTATATATATATATATACATAGTAATAAATGTGTGTACATACATATATATATATATATATATATATATATATATATATATGCTCGGTCCCCCCCCCCCAGCGACCCCCCAAAACGCCCAAAACACGAAGCCGCGGTCTTGAGATGCTGGCACCGAACAGCCGCAGACACATGGTCTGTCACAGCGGGCTGTGACCCGAGAAGTATTCCTCCTCATCTTACTCTCCCTCATCCTCCCCCTCCTCTTCCATCTCCCCCCTCGCCTCCTGCTTCTCCTGTTACTCGTCCTCCTCCTCCCTCCTCCCTCGCCCTCCACCTTTTGTTCTTCCACCTGGTCCTCTCCCTGTTGGAGAACTCAACTTTGGCCTGCCATCCAGGCTGACGAACTCATCCGCTCGGCCCATCCGTCACGGGCACCGCGCGCGCAAGCATATCGGTTTCGGCCGAGGCCACGAAACACTGTGTATCACAGGTTTTTCTGGTTTTTCTGGTCTGGGAACCAACGAAACACTGCGTATCACAGGTTTTTCTGGTTTTTCTGGTTCCTGGAGCTGAAATGCTCGCCGCGGCCTCGCCCCACCGCTCCCCCACCTCCTGTTTGTCGGCACCTGAAAACCAGAAAAACCAGAAAAACCTGTGATATACAATGTTTCGTTGGTTCCCAGACCAGAAAAACCAGAAAAACCTGTGATACACAGTGTTTCGTGGCCTCCGAGCAAGAAAACACTGTGTACTCTTCGGGGACTACAGCGCTCGCCGCTCACTGGCAGTGCTCCTTGAGGAAGGCCTCCTCCAGCATCTTCCCTGTTGCCAGCCACAAATCCTCGCCCCTGTGCCAGTACAACCACTGGTAGGAGCCAGAACCAGAACCAGAACCAAAGCCAGAACCAGAACCAGAACCAGAGCCAGAACCAGAGCCAGAACCAGAACCAGAACCAGAGCCAGAACCAGAACCAGAACCAGAGCCAGAACCAGAGCCAGAACCAGAACCAGAACCAGAACCAGAACCAGAGCCTTGCTCGGAGGCCACGAAACACTGTGTATCACAGGTTTTTCTGGTTTTTCTGGTCTGGGAACCAACGAAACATTGTATATCACAGGTTTTTCTGGTTTTTCTGGTTTTCAGGTGCCGACAAACAGGAGGTGGGGGAGCGGTGGGGCGAGGCCGCGGCGAGCATTTCAGCTCCAGAAACCAGAAAAACCAGAAAAACCTGTGATACGCAGTGTTTCGTTGGTTCCCAGACCAGAAAAACCAGAAAAACCTGTGATACACAGTGTTTCGTGGCCTCGGCCGAAACCGATATGCTTGCGCGCACGGTGCCCGTGACGGATGGGCCGAGCGGATGAGTTCGTCAGCCTGGATGGCAGGCCAAAGTTGAGTTGTGTATTCGTGCTTTGGGCGCTCTGGGGGGTCGCTGGGGGGGGGATCGACCATATATATATATATATATATATATATATATATATATATATATATATATATATATATATATATAGTATATATATATACACACACATATATGTATATATGTATATATTTGTGTATATATGAATATATATATATATACACTAGAACCACGCGCGCGCTTCGCGCGCGCTTAGGTTCTAGCTTGCTCCGAAAACGGTGTTCGCAAGCACGGGTCCGATTCCGTGGCGATTCGCGGGAAATCTACGTCCGAAAATGACGTGTTGCCAGAGGCAGGTCCGCGGATGCTTTAATGCAACGTGTCCAGTGTATCCAACGATTGCATACTTGTTACATATGCTACATATTGTATTGTTCTGCAATATTAGGCCCCCCCCCTTGGAGCCGCGCCACATCGTCGGACCAAATCTGGAGGGCCTCATTCTGGGCCTCAAAACATAGAAAGACCTATGGAGGCCATGTTGGGCCGTATCGGAGCGCTCCGGGGGCCCTCTCGGGGCGACCGGGAAGTCTCTTGGGCCATCTTGGGCGGACTGGGAGGCCCGGGGGCCGCCCGAGGAGCGTCCCAGGAAGCCCTCCTAGGCCCTCTTAGCGCTGTCCTCAGGCGTCCTGGGGCGTCCTTGGGCGCCTCCTGGGGCTGTCTGACAACTCGGACAGCCAAGGGATGATATATCCTAAAAATGTACGTTTTACGAAGGGAATGGGGCTATTTTGGTCTCCCGGGGCGCTCTTGGGGGGCCTCTTGGAGGCCTCTTGGGGCGGTTTGATGGCCTCTTGTCCCTTCTGGAAGCGATCTTTGGCGGTCTTGAAGCGATCCTGGGCTTCTCTCGGCGCTCTTGGAGCCTTCTTTGGCGGACTGGGAGGCCCGGGGGCCGCCCGAGGAGCGTCCCGGGAGGCCTTCCTGGGCTGTCTTCGGGCTATCCTAGGGCGCCTCGTGGGGCTTTCGGACCGCTCCGACAGCCAAGGGAGCTGATATCGTAAAAATGTACGTTTTACCAAGGGAATGGGGCCATTTTGGTCTCCCGGGGCGCTCTTGGGGGGCCTCTTGGAGGCCTCTTGGGGCGGTTTGATGGCCTCTTGGCCCTTCTGGAAGCGATCTTTGGCGGTCTTGAAGCGATCCTGGGCTTCTCTCGGCGCTCTTGGAGCCTTCTTGGGCGGACTGGGCAGCCCGGGGGCCGCCGGAGGAGCGTCCCGGGAGGCCCTCCTGGGCCGTCTTGGGGCTGTCCTCAGTCGTCCTGGAGCGTCCTTGGGCGCCTCGTGGGGCTTTCTGGCCGCTCCGACAGCTAAGGGAGCTGATATCGTAAAAATGCACGTTTTACGAAGGAAATGGGGCTATTTTGGTCTCCCGGGGCGCTCGTGGGGGGCCTCTTGAAGGCCTCTTGGGGCGGTTTGAGCGCCTCTTGACCCTTCTGGAAGCGATCTTTGGCGGTCTTGAAGCGATCCTGGGGTTCTCTCGGCGCTCCTGGAGCCCTCTTGGGCGGGCTGGAACGCGCGGGGGCCGCCGGAAGGGCGCCCCGGGAGAGGGCCGCACCCTATATACAAGGGAGGTTCCGGCCCGGGGCCCGGGGCCCGGGATCTCCCATATATGTATATATATATATATATATATATATTATATATATATAATAATATATATATATACGCAGATTCGACGAACAGTTCTACTTTGGGGCAAACCAACTCTGTAATCGATCCCCTCCTCGAGAACAGAAGCCCCCATGGGGGCCTGCGAGTGCGCCAACCGCGGCATGGCTGCCAGGCGGCGGCCCAGGGCCACTAGCGCGCCGGCAGGCGCGGACGCCGGGCGCGGCCGCCGCCCGCTCGGGAACCAGATCCGGGCAGACGGCGACGAGGGCGACGAGGACGCCTGCGGCGGCGACGAGGACCACACGGCGACGGCTGCGCCGTGGGAGGCGGCGACGGCGGCGACGCCTAGACGGCGACGGCGGCGGCGGCGCCCCGGGAAGCGGCGATGGCGGCAATGGCGGCGACGAGGACCAGATGGCGACGGCGGCGGCGGCGCCCGGAGAGGCGGCGGCAACGCTCTGGCGAGGGCGGGAGCGCGGGCGAGGCTCGACGTCGACGCCGTTTCGGAGACTCGCAGCGTTTCTGGGGATTCAGTCGTCCCCACGGGTGGACGCGGCTTGAGAACTCGCCAAGATGAAGCCTAAGTGAAATCCAGGGACCGACTTTGAGCGGTTACGTGTCGGACGGCACCGACGTCGACGAGGACGACGGCGGCGGCGGCGACCAGGGAAGGAGGAGGAGGGACGAGGAGGAGGAAGAGGAGAAGGAGAAGGGGAGGAGGAGGATGACAACGACTCGAGGTCCGAGGATCGGTTTTCGGAACGCTCTGCTGAACTACTCTGTTGAACCTCCTTGGGCGCCTTCGTGGGCACGGTTGGATCCGTCGCAGCATTGTTGCCAAAACTCAGCTGGGGACAGGGACGATTTTGACTGGGACAGCAACAAAACTCAATGCTGCAAGGACGGCATGGTGAGGTCCAGGAGGACTAGCGAAGAGAGGACGAAGAGAAGGAGAGAGGGAGCATAACTGATGGATGTGGCCGAGTGCTCGAGGGCAGGCTCCCTCGGCACGCACAATGAGCACACCTCAGAACTGGGAGGCCCCCTGGTGGTAACCACAAGATACCACCATGCGGCTGGAGCATGCGACTGGGCACTCGTTTGAAAGAGCGTGCGCTCATGGCCCGGGTTCGCCTTGCCGCGACCCCGCCCGAACATCGCGGCGCCATCATGCACTGCGCTTCGCGTCCCCTCTGCGTCCCCGCCTGGCTCTCGGACGCAACTGCGCTGGCTTGCCGCCCACCTGACCCACCTGCCGCACTGGACTCTCACCCCTGTTTGTCCCCGAAATCCTCCGTGCTGCTCAGCTTGACACTTCCGTGCAAGAGGATTCTCCTGCGGGAGTACAGGCACTTTGCCCTGCGCCGGGCGCTCCTCAGACACGACCACTAAGCCTTCGTCCAAGTATGGGGTTTGGGGGGGATTTGTCTAGCCTCAGTCGGTCCTTTCCTGCGCTGTGCCCTGGTCCAGCGCTGCCCGATGAGGGCAGGCTGGGCTGGGAGCCTGGCCCATCCTTTTGGATGTGCTACCGTCTGTAGGCAGTTGCAAAGATGACGGGGGCATGGCCGCTGCCTGTGCTAGCGGAACTCCCTGAGACCCTCCCAAAAAGTCGTGCGTGCCTTGGGCGAAGAGTCTGACTCAAGCATGTCCTTGTTACTCCCTGGCCCTGGGGCGGGCGCGCCAAGCACAGCCAGGCCCAGGCGCGAGGGAGGAGGAGGAGGAGGAGGAGCAAGAGGAGCAAGAGGAGGAGGAGGAGGAGGAGGTGGAAGGGGAAGAAGAACAATAATAATAACAACAAGAAGAAGACGAAGCAGAAGAAGAAGAAGAAGAGGAGAGGAGGTGGAGGAGGCGGTGGAGAAGGAGGGGGTGGAGGAGGAGGAGGAGGAGGTGGAGGAAGAAAAAGGGAACAGGAGGAGGAGGAGGAGGAGGAGGAGGAGGAGGAGGGAGGAGGAGGAGAAGGAGGAGGAGGAGGAGGAGGAGAAGGAGGGAGGAGGAAGGAAGTAAGGGAGGATGGGTGGGCGCCGACTGGAAAGCGTCCGAGGGAACGAACGCCCTCAGGCTGGAGAGAAACGGCGGCCGCAAGCGGCGGCAGCGAGGCAGTACGGCGACGACAAAGGAAAACCCGAAGACGACGCCGAGGCCGAAAGCAAAAAATGTTAGTCATAATCGTCCGAGATCCCTTCCGCCCGCTCAACCCGAGCCTCCACCCCCCCGGGGGAAACGGCATCCTCCAATCGGAGGGACCTCGTCGGCTGGCTGAGGGTAGGGCCGAGCGGAGAGGGGACATCCATCAAGGCCTCGCCTGTGGACGGATGGAGGCCTCTCTCAGTTTTGGCCGATTTCATGATCTGCTTATCACCGGTCGAGGGGACCTGGGACGGCCCCCGACACGGAACCCTCAAAGCTTTCTCGACCCCATGAGGCAGCATCAGAAAACCAACACACCTAGCACAGATCAAGACACGGCCACGCCTCTGAACAGAGTGGACCCGTTCATTAAAAAAGCACGGATGGCAACAGCCCCTTCATCTCCCGTAGGGTTTCCAGGAGGAGGGGGAGGCGGAAGCAGACCAGTAGCAGCAAGGGCCTGGTCCGCCTCCGCCAGAGCAGCAGCCTTCGAAGGTCGAGCTCGGGTCCCGCAGGAATGGAGCCACTCTTGGCCATTCAAGACCGTGACCGCCATGGGTCGACAAAACTTGGACGGGCCGCTACACAGATGACTCAACGTGCTGGTCGTCCAGGCACCGACAAAGCACGAGACACGACGCACCTCGCCAGCATCATCAGTCAGCAAGATGGCGCGTCCATGCAAGGTAAGCTGCGGCAGAGGTGGATATTTGTAAACGTCTGGGGACGGCGGGACGTCGGTCCAACGCTTCAACCGAACAACTCTGGCCGCAGCCCAAGCGACGTACTCAACTGTGGCCTTATGAAACTTGCGCTCACCTGCAACCGCCTCAGCCATCGCGTGAGCAATCATCACACGAGTCGAAGCCAGTTAGGAAAAAATCCGCCCATGCATTGCCAGTCCACGTGACAGGGTCGAGCCCTCGCTCTAGGACTTCCTCAAGACTACGGTGCGCAGGAGTCCACACGCAGGAAGGGGGAGGAGCGGCAGGAGGCCGATGCGTGGCTGCCGCGAAAACAGAACACCATATCGCAGCGTACCTCTTCATGCCACAAGCATTGTCAGGGCCCCAAACCTCCCCTTCCTGCGCCAGGGAGAGCCAGTCCGAAAAACTTCCAGAAGCGGGTTGCGCCGAACGGCGAGGAGCAGCGCAGTCCTCTCCGCGCGACCCACGGCGCGAACAGCCCCCCCCCCCCCAGCGATCCGAACACGGCCCGAACAGGAAAAAGCTTGGCATTTAGTTGGACAGTGGCCCAGCCAGCCCCCCGCACCTCTGGCACGGCTGGGGCCCGCGCGCCTCCATCCCCGCAGCGCTCGCGGCCCAGCGGGCGCAGGAGAAGGCGCGCGAGGAGCGCAGCTTCTCACGAGAACCCCCCAACCTGCTGGACCTTTAGCGCGCTCGGGCGCTCCTGCTGTACTGCGCGGTGCCGCGGTGCAACCACGTCCTGCGGGCGCCGCCTCCTTTGCTGTCGCGGCCCTACGCCGAGGCCCATGACCGCGGGCTGCAGGAGACGCCCCACGGCCTTCTCGACCTCGATCAACCCTGGGCCAGCTGACGCAGAGAGACTTAAACGAATGAGCTCGCCGCCGCTTGGCCTCGGGGGCCTCGGGCTCCCCTGACTCCGGATCCGCCCTACTTTGGGGAAATTCGTAAGTAGGGCTTGGAATTTCCGCCTTACTTTTCAAGCCCCGCTGATGCCAATTTCCGCCCTACTTTTCTGTTGTTGTTTCCGCCCTACTTCTGTGGATTTTCGCCCTATTATATGTTGGACGCAGAAATTCAAAAAAATCCGCCTTACTTTTTCTGCTCCTTATAGGTGGATTTCCGACGCAATTTTAAATTGGAAACAAAAAAAAGTAGGGCGGATCTGGAGTCAGGGCCAGGTCTGCCGCGCGCACGGCCGAGAGCGCGCACTGGGCGCCCTGGGCGGACGCGCCCCCCATGCTGCGGCAGAAAAACCCACGGCAGCAACGGAGCTCACCGCCGCCCTCCGCGCCAGGACTGGCGCCACAGCCGGGCGCCTCCAGGAAGCAGAGCGCGCGAGGGCTGCCGCCGCCCGCGACGGCCTGGCGACGCGCCCGACCGGGCAGGAGGTCTGGGACGGCGCGCGCCCTGAGCAGACAGAGCCAGAGCCGGGCGAATGATAGCGCGGATGGCAGCACCACGCATCGGCAGCACGAGAGCAGCGCTACAGAGGGGAAGTCGCGCTCACGGCCCCCACGGACGACTAGCAGTGGATGCTCGACTCGCCGGGGGGCCGCTGCGGCGGACGGCACCTGACCTTAATCCCCTCGACGCCGGAGAGCACGCACACGCCAGGGCGTTTTCGGGCGCTGCTCCAAAGACGGCTTCGCTTGCCGCTAGACGCCACAGCGAGCAGGTGCAACGGGCGCTCCTGCCAGGCCCACTTGGACGAGCGAGGCGACCACAGAGCAGCGTGCCCCCGCAGAGGACGCCCGCTCAAGCGCGGCGTTCCCATCGAGCGGACTCGGACCTGGGTGCGCCGGGAGGCAGGAGGCCGCGCCCGCACCAGCATGTTCCTGCGCGACAGGAACCTCCCGCGCACTGCCGCCAACGACGGGCGCCACATCGAGGTGGCAGTCGACGGCTTCCCTGCCTACCAGGGCAGGCAGCTCGACGCCTGCATCGTCTCCCCGCTGAGGGCCACAGGCAGGCAGATTGCGCAGAGGCTCTGCCCCGGACTCGCGCTGAAACGGGCGAGGCGCCGCAAGCAGACGACTTGCCCTGAACCAGCGGGCTCGCGGCGGGGCTACCTGATCGTAGCCGGAGCAGAGACGGGCGGCTGCTGGGACGAGGAAGCGCACACACAAGCGCCCCGTTACCCTGGCCCGAGCCCGGCGAGGAGCGCGCCGGCGGCGATGCGAGGGTCGCTCGCGACCGCGCAGCTGAACAGGTGGAGCGGCATGTTGGCGCGCGCCATCTTCGACGCCCTTGCAGTGAACCTGCTCGAGGACGCGCCCTTGCAGCGTGCCTTGGCCAATATGCGCCGGGCTATTTCATGGGCCAGTCTGTGAGAGTGCAGCAGTTCGTTGGCGTGACCAAGGTCGGCGTCTTGGCCACGGAGGCGATACTCAAGGAGGATGGCTTCAAGCTGTCCAAGGTGCGCATCTGGGTGGCGGGCCCCGACTTCCCAACGAGCGTGCTCTGCGGCATACTCCGGCTGGACATTCCCCAGATGCTTTTTGGTACAGTTCCAGTGATCTTCGAGAGCATCATCCCGCACACCCTCGTAGGTGTCTTGCTGACAAAGGAGGGCGCCACTGAAGGAATGTGGAGTGTAATCGCCACTGTAGCCACAGGGCTCGCTGCTGCTTGCCAGGCAGGCACCACCCTCGCCTTCGCCTACGGCATCATGCAACGAGTCGATGCGTCGGTGGAGGAGCTTCCGAAAACGCATCGGCCAGAGCACGACGAGGTGCGGAAGCTTGTGGAGAAGAAGGCGGAATACGTGAAGGTATACGGCGAAGTATCCGATTGGGGGCAGATGGGCACACCCGCGCGCGCGACGCTCCCGGTGACTGCGGCGCTCTTCTTGCTCTCTGGCTCCATCATCGCCCTCGACGCAGTGGTCGTGGAGAAGATCGGCTTCCGGGAGTTCTACATCACGGACAGCATCGAGAGCCGCCACGACCTTGGCGGCCCGGACGGGAACTTGCTCAGCGTGGTCCTCGCGCCGTGGGGCTGGCGCGCACTCGGCCTCGCGGCTGCTGCGCTCGCGCTGCACCTCGGGTTCGGGCAATGGCTGGCGGCCTCGGCGCGAGCTGCACTGAGCGGGCCCGGCCACAGTGAGCCGCCCGAGCCCAGCCACAGTGAGCCGTCGGGCAGTGCCGCTGACTGAACTAGTGGACTTGCAGATTCCTTCCTGCCGGGGAGGAGCGGCGATGGGGGCGGGGGGGGGGGGAAGAAAGAGAGAGAGAGAGAGAGAGAGAGAGAGAGAGAGAGAGAGAGAGAGAGAGAGAGAGAGAGAGAGAGAGGAGAGAAAGAAAAAACAAAAAAAAAAAAAAAAAAAAAAAAACTGGTAAAATCTCTGGCAAGGGGACGGTTCTGTCGGCGCTCCCCTGAGAGCCCCAGCGCGGGGGCGCGGGCGAGCAGGGCGGGGCACGGCAGCTCGCAGGAACGCCCGCAGCAGTGACTGCGAGCAGCACCAAAGGCACCGCCACCACCACAACAACTAAGAGCAACAGCAGCACCACCACGACGACGACTACCACCAGCAGCACCACCACCAGCACTGCCGCCACCGCGACCGCGACGGCGACCAGAACCTCCACCACGACGGCGACCAGCAGCACCACTACGACGAGCAGCGCCACGACGACGGCGAACGGCACCACCACAACCACGAACACCACCACGACGGCGACCAGCGGCACCACGACAACCACTACCACAACGGCGACAACAAGCAGCAGCAGCACCACCACCACCTCCACCACAACTACGACTACGACTAGCAGCGCCACCACCACCGGCACGGCGACCAGCACCACCCCTACTACGACGGCGACCAGGGGCAGCACGGCGACCAGCAGCATCACGACAACCACTACAACAACCGCGACACCAAGCAGCAGCAGCAGCAGCACAACCACCACCACCACTACGAATCCGACCAGCAGCGCCACCACCACCAGCACGGCGACCAGCACTAACACCACCACGACGGCGACCAGGGGCAGCACGGCGACCAGGAGCACTACGACAACCACTACCACAACTGCGACGACAAGCAGCAGCAGCAGCTGCAGCAGAACCACCACCACGCCTACGACCAGCAGCGCCACCACCACCAGCACGGCGAACAGCACCACCACCACCACCACGACGGCGATCAGGGGCAGCACGGCGACCAACAGCACTACGACAACCACTACCTCAACTGCGACAACAAGCCACAGCAGAGGCAGCACCACCACCACCACCAACAACACTACGACTACGACCAGCAGCGCCACCACCACCATCACGGCGACCAGCACCACCACACCCACCACCACGGCGACCAGAGGCAGCACGGCGACCAGCAGAACCACGACAACCACTACCACAACCGCGACAACAAGCAGCAGCAGCAGCAGCAGCAGCAGCAGCAGCAGCAGCAGCTTCCACACGGCATGCGCGGCCAGACATAGGCCGACACGGGCGGGCCTGCTCCACTTGCTCCACACAAGGGACGCGTCCCGAGCCGAAAGGTCGCCGCGCCCCCTTTGCAACAGCCCGTGGGGTGACTCGCCAGGTGGCGTGGCGGAGCTTGCGGGCCTCGTGGCGCCACTCAAGGCATCTGGAGACTACCCAACCCAAGGATGCAGGTGCTCACGCTGCCGAGCCGCGGCCAGCCCGCCAAGTGAGGAGGAGGAGGCGGACCCTTACGCAGGAGAGCCCTTGCTGCAACCAGGAGGGCACGCGCCACATGCCATCGCAATTTGCCCGCGACACATGCAAGCCACGCAGTGGCGGCACTATCGTGGACCCCGCGGGCTTATCGGCACCTGGAAATGCGTCGCTTGCGACGTCGCGCCCTTGGGGCCGGCGCCCCGCCGCCACAGGGCGCGAGACCGCCGCAGTGCCCCTGCGGACAGCCAGGGCCAATCGAGCGGGTAGCGCGGGCTACCGGGGCCGCAGGAGAGACACGGACATGGCAGAGGAGGTTCGCTCTGCCAGGGTTGCGCCCTCACGCCGCTTCCTGAGTCAGCCGCCGCTGGCCCTCAGCCGCCGCCCGCGCCAGGGGCAGACGCAAGAGCGCGCCCCGAACAAGCGCCCACCGGCGCACAGCAACAGCAGCCTGGCCGCTTCGCCAGATGACACCCCCCAGCGGGCCCGCTGCGAGCACGAACCCACTCAGACGTTAACGTTCCTTTGGTTTGTTGGCGGCGACGGGGCTTCTTGACCAGCAGGTGGTGGCACGATGGAGCACGCACCCGCTCACGCGCGATTGGCGGCAGCTGACAGTCGACGCCTTGCAGCGACCGGACCCCGTGCCAGCCGAGACTTTCGCCCAAGGGCTGAAGCACGCAGGGGCCAGCCCAGGGACGGTGCATGCCGCGGTCGCCGCTGGAAGCGGGGCACGCCCTGGACATGTCAACTTGCAGCCTGTAGTAAGAGCGCTTGCGGACTGCGCGGGCCACATCGACGACCTCGCCCAGGACCTCGCTGCTTGAGCTTTTCGGAGGGGTCGTGCTGGCCCGGGGAGTCGACCAGCGCACAAACGAGCTTCGCGACCCGGCCAGGTGGGCCGCAGCTGCCCCACATATGCCGCCACCAGCTGCGCCACCGAGACCTCAATCAAGCGACGACGCCAGCAGAGGGATCGCAGGAGAAGGCCGAAGGCTGGGCGACGCCAGCGGGAGCAGAATAGGAAGAGGCGGCAGAGGAGAGACAGGAGGCAGAGGCCGAGGCGGCAGGAGGAAGAGGCGGTGGTGGAGGCGGGAGCCCGCCCAGCAGCAGCAGCAGCAGCGGCAGCGACAGCGACGACGAGCAGAGCGGCGACAGCCAGAGCGCCTCCGACAGAGCCGGCGCTGCGCCGCCAGCGCAAGCCCAGCCCTGCGGAGGCGGCAGCGCGGCGCGTCGACAACGCCGAGCCCGCTCCGCCTTCACTGACGCCGCCTGGACGCGTCTGATGGCGTCGACCTAAAAGCTGAACTCCGCCGCCGGGTGACGTGCATCCAGGCGCCGCCGGCGTTCCTTCGAGGCCGCCCCCGGCAAGCCTACCACATGGTGCTCCAGGAGGTCTCGGAGGGAGGAGGAGCTCGACGCGACCAACGGCGTCGCCGGCTGCCCGCTGGAGATTGTGGACGAGAAGGTCGCCATTTCCGCCGGGATCAGGCAGTGCGAGGAGGCGGCGCATAGGAATCACGCGGCGATGCCGACGGAGCTAAGGAACCGAGCGGCAGCTGAAGAGCCGCCGCAGCGGAGCGTTAAGACCTGGACTCCACCCTCAGGGGCAAAACCGACAAGGGCTAAAGAGTTGACGGGCTCTGCTGCAGCGACATCCGTCGGCTGCCGAAAAATGGAGGGCAGGCGATCGTGGACCTGTTCAACGCGTGCGAGCTGAAGATTGGGTGGCCTTGACAGCTCCTCAGCTCCCTCGCCATGATCATGCCGATGCCCGCCGAGGGAGACCGCGCCCCCAGATTGCGCGGTGCTGGGAGCTGCTGCGCAGGCTGGCGGTCAGGGCATGGGCGAAGGGGCAGGGGCGAGACTGGGGCGCCTCAGTGGCCGGCAACAGTTGTCTGAGAGAGGCAATGAGAAGGATCGTGTCAAACGAGTGCTGCGAGGCGTTCGGCATCTTCCAGGGTTTCGCGCGGGCGGGCGTCGAGCGATTCTACGCCGGCCTGCGCGGCGAGGGCGGCGAACTGCAGAGGTTGAGGGCGTGGGCGCTGCTGATCCTATGTGGCGCGCGCTGCTGCAAGAAGGCCCGCCAGCGCCGGGGCCCCAGGGCGGCGAGAGCTCGAAAAGCGACTTGAGCAATTCGAGGAGGGCTCGCGGGAAGCGCTGCTCGCACCGAGCACTCAGGCACAGGGAGCCCCAGCCGCGCGCCATGCAGACGACGCCGAGGCGAGCCGCCAGCGCACCCTAGAGAAGGCGGTGGCGCTGGTCAGGGCAGGCCGCCTCAGCAAAGCACGATAATTGCTGGCGTCGCGCGGGCGCTGGCTGAGCTGCGGGACCCTGCTCGGCGCCCACCACTGCCCACAGCCGCGCTGCCGCCAGCTGCGCGCGCTTCCCGCCCAGCCCGCCCGGTCGAGCTAGACCGCCGCATCTGGACTCAGTGCGTCCGCTCTGCGCCGAAGGGGTCTTCTAGCCAGCTGCGCGGCGCAAGCTTTGAGCTCCTCAAGTTGGCCTTGGACGAGGACGACACGCTCGAGCTGCAGGCTGCTGTGGCGGAAGTGCACGCCTGGGCAGAGATCCCAGTGAGCGTCGCCCGCGCCCTCGGCACTGGCGCTCTCTCGGCAGCTCGGGGCCGAGATGGACGACGCCTGCGCGCCTTCCCAGCACGCGCTGTCGACGCGAGCTGGCACAAGACAGCGCGGCCCACTCCCGCCGCGCCGCCGCTGACGCTGACGCCGCCGCAACGATCGTGAGCATCGACGGCACTCTGGCGCCTACGACCACGCGCGCCGCGACCGTATGATCGAGAAGCTCCTGTCCTCACCTGGGGCCTCTGCCTTGGTTCCCTTACTGCGTTGGTCTCGGACGGCCAGCCGTCGAGGCACTGGTGGACAGACGACGCAGGAGTCGCGCACGAGGTGGCGCAAGGGGAGGGCGGAGAGCAGGGCGACCCGCTTGTCCCAGCGCTGTATCCCTTGGCCCAACACGGCGCCCTGGAGATGGCGCGCGCGCGCGGCTGCAACCTGGGGGGGGGCTGCATGCTGACCTCGACGACGTCTACAACATACGCAGACCAAAGCGTGCCACTGCAGCTGTCTACGAGGTCACGAACGCAATGCGTGTGGAACCGAGGCGGCTTCGAACCAGAAGGGCACCAGGCGCTGGGCACAGATGTGTAGGTCGGCGGCGCCTGGACGCCTGAGGACCACCGCGGCTGCAAGGCGCTCGGCACGCCCCTGGGCACGCCGGCGTTCGCAGCCAGGTAGACGCAAGAGCGGACAGACGAGGGACGCAAATTCCTTTAAGAGCTCCCACACTTGCCGGACCTTCAATGTGCCTGGGCCCTCCTGCTGTACTGCGCTGTGCCACGGTGCAACCACGTGCAGCGCACGCTGCCGCCATCCGCTGCCGCCAACCTTGTCGCGGCCTCACGCGGAGGGGCGCGACCGCTCGCTCGAGAGGCGCAGCGCGGCCTCCTCGACCTTGCCCCCACGCCAGCTGACGCAGAAAGACTCCTCCGCGTGAGTTCGCTGCCGCTCGGCCTCGGCGGTCTCGGGCTGAGGTCAGCAGCGCGCATGGCTGAGTGTGCCCACTGGGCGTCGCGGGCAGACGCGCCCCCCAGGCTGCGACAAAGAAACCCTCTAGCAGCAGCAGAGCTCACCGCCGCCGTCCGCACGGCGGACAGGCGCCGCGGCCGAGTGTCTCCAGGAGGCCACGCGCGCCAGGGTCGCAGCCACTCGCGACAGCTTTGCGTGCCCAACCTGGCAAGAGGTCTAGGACGGCGCGAGCCCGCAGCAGACGGAGCCAGAGCCTGGCGAGTGGAAGAACGGACGGCAGTACCACGCGACAGCAGCCCGAGAGCCATGGTTCAGGGAGGATGTTGCGCGACCCAGCCTCGCAGACGACAAGCAAGGTGAATGCTTCACTCCCACGGAGGCCGCTGCGGCGGGCGACACCTTTCCCTGGTCCCGCCGGCGCCCGGGACGACCTTCACACCAAAGCGTTTCCGCACGCTGCTCCTCCGGCGGCGCCGCCTGCCTCTGGACACCACAGCCAGCCGGTGCAACGGGCGCTCCTGCCGAGCCCACCTTGACTTGCGCAGCGACCACAGAGCAGCTTGCCCCCGCAGCGGACGGCTGCTCAAACGCGGCGCCCCCATCGAACGGATTTGGGCCAGGGTGTGCCGTGAGGCGGGGGGCTGCGTCCGCACCAACGCGTTCTTGCGCGACGTGGGCCTGCCAGGCCTTGGGGCCGGCGACGGGCGCGGAATCGAGGTTGTCGCAAAGAGCCTCCCGGCCTACCACGGCCGCCAGGTCGCCATCGACGCCTGCATCGTGTCGCCGCGAACGGCCGCTGGCAGGCCTGCCGCGCGGAGACGCCGCCTGGGGCTTGTGCCTCAGCGAGCCCGCCGCCGCAAGCAGACCACCCACCCCGAACTCGTGAGCTCCAGGCGAAGCTACCCCGTGGTGGCCGGAGCAGAAACGGGCAGCCGCGGAGGCGAGGAAGCGCACAAGTCCCTCGTGGTCTTGGCGCGGGCCCGAGCCAGGGGCGCGCCAGCTGCGCTCCGAGGGTCGCTAACAACGGCGCTTTCGCACAGGTGGACTGGCATGCTGTCCTTGCAATCCACGACGCCCTTGCGGCTAGCCCACCGAGACGCTAGCCACGGACGGAGCAGCACCCTGGCGGGGGGACCTCTTGTCGGCGCCCCCCTGAGGACGCGGGCCCCCGCGAGAGCGGCAGCGGGGGCCGCCTACTAGCAGCATCAGCACCGCCACCACTACGACGGCGACCAGCACGAGCGCCACCAGCGGCATGGCGACGACAGCGACCCTGACAACGGCGACGCAACGACGACCAGCAACAGCAGAACCACCACGACGGCGACCAGCACCACTACTACCACTACGACTACGACGGCGACAACCAGCACCACCACTACCACGACCACCAGCAGCGACACCAGCACCAACACTGCGACGACTACCAGCACAAGCGCCACCAGCAGCACGACGACGACTGCGACCCCCACCGACGGCAACGCAGCGACGACGAGCAGCAGCAGCAGCAGCAGCAGCAGCAGCAGCAGCAGCAGTACCACCACGACAGCGACCAGCAACTACGCCACCAGCACAACAACCACGACGGCGAAAAGCAACGCGAAGACAGTGGCCAGCAGCAGCACCACCACAGCCAGCGCGACGACGACAGCCCGCAGCACCGACGCCCAAGCCCGCACCAGCACTACCACAACACTGAGCAGCGACGACTACCAAGAGCACCCAGCGTCCTGCAACACTACAGACTCCGCAACCGACGCCACGACGACCAGCAGCACCACCAAGACCACGGCAACCAGAAACGCAACCGCCAGCACCGCCACCGCGACCACAACCACGAGCACAACGGCGGCGACTACCACGACAACGACCAGCAGCAGCACCAGCACCTGCACCGACGCCACCACCACCACCACCACCACGACCACCACCGCTGCAACGAGCAGCAGCACGACGAAGACGGCCAGCACCGGCCGCAGCCGACCGGGCAAGAGGCCCAGTGTGGAGCAGGGGCCAAGAAGGTGGGACGGGGCTACCGCGCACCCGCCTACGGGCCCCACCTCCCAGGCGTGGGACGGGGCTGCCGCGCACCCACCTGCGGGCCCCACGCCTGGGCCCCTGCTCAAAAGACACGGAGGAACGAGGGCCTGGCGAGGAGCCGGCATCAGAAGCGGAACAAGGGTGGGAGGCGGGACGGGGCTACCGCGCACGCGCCTGCGGGCCCCACTTCCCGGGCGTGGGGCGGGGCTGCCGCGCGCCCGCCTGCGAGCCCCACGCCCGAGCCCCCGCCGCAGCAGCGCCGAGGCGGAGAGGGAGACAGCGCGGCCGCCAGCCGCAGCCGACCGGGGAAGAGGCCCAGAGTGGAGCAGGGGACGGAGGTGAGACGGGGCTACCGCACACCCGCCTACGGGCCCCACCTCCCAGGCGAGGGGCGGGGCTGCCGCGCACCCGCCTGCGGGCCCCACCTCCCGGGCGTGGGGCGGGGTTGCCGCGCGCCCGCCTGCGGGCCCCACGCCAAGGCCCCCGCCGCAGCAGCGCCGAGGCGGAGAGGGAGACGGCGCGGGCGAGGAGGCAGAGGAGGCAGCGCGCAAGGCACTTGGCTGAGGAGGGCGCCCCTTGGGTGTGGGGGGCACCCTTGTCCGGCCTGCCTCACGCGTGGCCCCCGCCGCGGGCCCGCACGCCATCGGCAGCCGCGGGCGCCTGCGCCCGCCGCCGCCGCCCGACGCGGCGCTCGCGCAGCTGCGAGCCGGGCTGGCATCGGCGACAGCGCCGCGCCCGCCACACAGCCAGGCTCTTGCTCAGCGCTATTCAGGCCCGGGATCTTCTCTCGAGCCATCACATTGCTCAGCAGCCACGACTCCCTGCAGCAGAGACGACAGGAAGAAAGCCAGGGTGGACATGCGGGCAGTGTCATACCCACGTAGATGGGCGCCTGTGGGAATGCTCATCGTGTGGCTCGCAGTTTGCGGATCGAGCTCGCCGAAGTCGCTGGCCAAGCCGCCGTCGCCAACAATCCCAAGCTCGTGCCGCAGAGCGAGAATACAGCAGGCCACGTCAGCCCTGGGTGTCGGCACAGCCCAAGGCAAGGCCGAGAGATCGAGAACGAGATCGCGACCGCAGGGACAAGGACCGCGATCGAGAGCCCAAGCAGGACAAAGAGGCTCACGAGATGCACAAAGCTCTGGGCAAGCATCTCGACAGAATTGTCCCAGCTACACAGGCTTATGCAGAATCCCACCCTCAGCGGTTAGATTGGAAGAAGCCAGAGGACACACGGCATTATCGCGCATACCGAGATCGTCTCCACAGCCGCATGCAGGTGCCTGGAAAAGTGGGAGTCTCAGAAGTCCGAGCCAGAAAGCCAGACGACGAGGTCAAAGAGGAGTTAGCCATGTTGAAGTACGCAGCCAATCAGCTCAGAACGCTCAAGGATCAACGACAGGAAGCTGTGGAACGTCTTGCCTCAGCGAAGGAAAAGCTGCACAACACATATGCGAGGATCAACTTGCTGGAGACACAGGCCGAAGAGCTGCGAGACGAAGTCGACGACCTCAATCAGGCCCTCACGGAGATCGATGGCAAGATCGCGAACGAGATGAGAGATTTGATCGAGCAGGCGCCCATGCATGCGGAGGAGGGAGGCGGACCAGCCTCGGAGGCAGTCAAAGTTCCGCGATCAGCGCCCCCATCGGGACCGCCTCCGAGAGCGCCGCAGCAGCAGCACGGAGCAGGAGCCAGCGTCTACATGCAGGAGAACCAGGCCCTACGAGAGGCAAATGCTCAGATGCACGCAGTCCAGGCTCAGATGCAGCAGCAGATGCAACATATGAATGCATTCATGAGCGCCTACCTCCCACAGGGAATACCGGCGCCCGTGGGACCATGTCCTACGCCAGGGACGCCAGCAGTGGGTTTCCCCCAGCGCCCCCGCAGCACGGGGGCGCGCAGCAGCAACAGCCAGCCCACGCTCTCCCGCCAGGATCGAGCACGGGCTTCACGGATGCAGAACTCGGGGCGGTGCTGGCCAGGCTGTACCAGAACGTAGGGTGCGCTCCTGCTGTCCAGCCAGGAGGCATTGGGCCCCAGTGCCAGGGGATGACGCAGAGACCAGCGGCGGCCCAGCCCGAGATGCCGACGACGAGAGCTGCAGCCAAGGCAGTGCCGCCGCCAACAGCACCGCCAGCAGTACCGACAGTGCCGCAGCAGATGCCAGCAGCAGCCATCGCAGTTCCAGAAGAGAGTCATGCATCAGCCAGTCAAGAGGACAATACTTTCCCAGGGCCGACTCAGATGTGGGGACAGCCAGAGACGCCATGGGAGGATCCAGCTTCTTTTGCGCCGACCCAGGTTGCAGGAGGTCGTCCCCAGGAGTCGCCACTTCTTCAGGGAGCTCAATCCTCGCTCGACCCCAAGACAGGCCAGATGAAAGTACAGCTGGTCGAGCACAAGGCGAGGACAGCCCCCGAAGCATTCGATCAGCCGCCTCACAAGTATCAGATGACAGACGCAGGCCACGGCGACAGCTAGTCAATTTTGGAGAAGTTGAAGTTTGCGAGTACTACTCGTGGGAGTGCTCATGCGCGATGGCAAGCATTCCGACGCCAGCTCGTTCAGCGTCCACAGCTTGCTCATCCTGCACGCCGTCGTGCACAAAGTCCACAGCATCCTCCTCTGAAGGCGCCTCTTCTCACACTTGCCTGCAGCCCGAAGTATCGGGCATGGCTGCACTGTCAGTCGTAGACACATGTGCAACAACAGCGAGCCAAAATAATTTATTTACCGTGACAGCGCCAGCCTTCGCTGATCACCAGACAGCTCTGGGTCCTGGGGGCCCCTCGCTGCCCAAGTTTTTCACCCTGCAGCTCGCGCAAGTCACCTCCAGGCAGGAGGCGAGTGGTCTGTCCGCCTCGTGTCTAACTCCCCCCTCCCCCCGTCGCTCTGCAGGAATGAGTGGTGCTGCGGCCAGGGCGGGCCGCTTTTGGCCAGAACCTTATCAGGACTAGCTCGCCCCTGGGCTATCGTTGCCATAGTCTGGGGCACCGACCATGCCTTAGATGATTGGCTAGGGCACTGCGTAGAATGGGTTGCTGAGCAGATCAGGACCAGTGACACTCTTCGTCACTCGGGCCTCACAGTCGGGCAGCGATACGATTCGGCGAGAGAAATATGCCAGGAGGCTTGGTGCCTCGCAGGACCGGAGCGTCGTCAATACATACGCAGGCTTGCACGGCTGAAAGTTTATGATTCAGATGCCTGGCGCGCAGAGTTCGAGTTTGCTTGGGGCGCTGTCACGCGTCAGTCAGGCAGAATGCGTAGGGAGGCGGGTATCCCCACTCCTTTTCCCAGGCAGTGGTACAACGACGCGGCCAGCGGTGCCCATCGTCTCTGGGAATCCTTCTTGCACGTCACAGATCCAGAGCCGAGTAATTTCTCACGACCGTCCGCGGGGTTTGCTCGCAGAGACGGCTGGATACCTGCGCGCCCGGCGCCGCCGCACATGGATCCAGTGCCAGACCCTGACTCGAGTCCCCAGTACGATGGAGGCATAATCGGCCAGGATCTGGTGCAAAACATCGCGAGCAGCGACTCGGACTCTAATATAATGCAGATTTCAACTCTTGTGTCTTCAGCCCCTGCTGTTGGCACGCGCGGAAGCGAGGGCAGTAGCAAAGAGACTTTCTCGACGCAGGCTGCCCGCCCAGCTTCCCATTTTCCCTTGCGCACACCTTCGACTGATGCTGTCGGTGCAACCCACGTGGGATGTGGTGGCAGCCCTTCTTCTGCAAAAGTCTTGGATTTATACCATCTCCTCGGCTTCGAGATGACGCAAGACAGCCAGGCAGTTTCGGATGGAGCAGAGCGTGAACTTAGCACCTGCAATTCGAGCGCCTACAGGGCCCCGCACCCCCTCGACTCGGACCCCGAACCCAGGGGGACCCCTTTCGCGTTGGCCACTCCAAGGGGGGAGGTCGAAGCGCCAGGGGGCTCCGAGAGCGGAGAACCTCTCTCTCGAGGCGCCCCACCTCTTTGCTCCTATGCCGCTCCAGCATGTGTGAGCCATTCGGAAAAGAAGCATGACCGCTCCAGTGCTCGTCATCTCTCGTCCTGTCTCTATTGTGAGCTCGGGCTTCTTTCTCCCGCCTGGATGCCGTGCCAACCGACGCCGAGGGTTCACTGGCGCTTCGACGACATCCCCGTTTTGGAAGAGCCAGCGCGGCATGCCATTGAACAGTGCCCTCCCAGGTTAGCGGACCGGACGGAACTACATCATTACGCAGACGCGTCTCTCGAAAGCTCTGACCCCGATTCGGCAAGTTGGGCCGTTGCCTTTGATCCAAGAGACAGGGGCGGTCACTCCTACGGGGGGGGGTCCTTTGTAGCAGCTGGAGTCGTTCGTGCGACATGCCCCTTCCCCCAAAAACAGGCAGCACACACGTAGAGCTGTTGGGGATCGCTTGGGCGTTGCTGGCCTCCATGGGACATGAAGGGGACCTTCCGATATACATATCGTCGGACAGTCTCAATGCCGTTGACTTTCTGAATGGACGTTCGAACAGCAAGGCCGAGCGACACATTGCGCGTGTCACGTACGTTTTGTTGCAGCGTGTACGCGCTCGCGTGGACGTGCACATCGCGCACGTCCATGGGCATGACATGCACCCGTGGAACACGCTTGTTGATAATGCTGCCCGAGCCACTATGCGTGAGGCACTACCAACCAGTGCTCTCCCTGAGTCCCTGATTCTCTCATTAGGCTACGACAGAGGTCGTGAGCGGGAGTGGCTCTTGCACGCATCGCAGGAAGACATTGTCGCTCCCCCCCCCACCACCACCCCTGGTTACATCCACTCGGGGGGGCCACCAGGTTCTGCCCCTCCAGGGAGCGCAACCGGGTATGACAGGACACGTCGAAGATTTAGTGCACCCTGCTTAAAATAGGGTGGTTCAGCAGACCATCACCCTCACGGTTGCGCAGTATCATACGAGATCTCTCTTCCAATCCAGGAAGCGCCCCTCCCAGGCCTTAGTTCAAGGGACGCGGTCTCATACGACTAGGGACCAATTCCAGCTTCGGAAGACTCTGATTGTAGGAGTTCCAGAGGCAAGGACGCCTCAAGGGGCACGCAGACAGGGGGATTATCATGTCATAACATCAGGACACGTTGCGCACACTGCAGGGGAAGAGCTTCGGTTAATCCTGCAGCAGCCATACGGCCATTGCAGGGGAAAACCTCTACACTTCACGCCACGTCACGCCTTTGTCTTGTATGCTGCACCCCGCACGTTAGCAGTCAGAGCGCAGGCCCCAGGCCTCGAGTTGATTATTTGTGTCGCACGTGCCATGCATTCGGGACAACAAGGCTGCAGAAAGAGCTCAGTTCTGGGAAACCCTTGATGAGCAGATGTCGAAATGGGGAGTGCAGCTCTTGCTTATCGATGCCAACGCGCGCTTAGGGAGCACTCCCACAAGTCAAGTGGGACAGGCAGGCTTTGTTCAGGAAGAGGACCCTCAAGTGAAGCGTTTTCGTCAGACCTTAGAAAAAAGAAAGGGAAAGAAAAAAAAAAAAAAAAAAAAATGTGGGCAGTCAATACTCTAGCAGGACAGCCAGATGATTACACGTTTGTCAGCACGCAGGGGGCTAGGCACAGGATTGACTACATATGTGCTGCACCATGGCTTGCGTCAATTGCCTCAGAGGTAGGAGCGTGGAAAGACTTGGACAACTTTTCTAAGCAGAGGGACCACATACCCGTCCTCAGTACATTTCAATACACGCATACCTCGAATAAGACGACCAGTGCGGGAGTTAGGCTTGACTCTTCCCTTCTTAGGGACCCCCAGAAGGTCGCCCTTTTTCAGGACAAGCTTATGACGGTCCCCCTGCAGCCATGGGAGGTCCCCGCCTCGGAGCACATGTCACAAGCCGTGCAGCAAGTCAACCAGATCGCCTCCCAGTGTTTTGTCCGCAAGGGCAGCCGACCGAGACAACCCTTCATCTCTGACGAAAGCCATCAGCTTGTCATTGCGCGACGTGGCGCTTGCAGGGTCCTACGTAAAACTGCCTCCCCATCCCGTCTTCCCAAGGGGCTTCAGGCTAGCGCTATTTTGAAGAATTTTGCTGGAAGGTGGGTCACGGGGGACATTGCCAAGGGCCACCAGGAGCTTTCTGTGTGCCAGTGGGAAGGACAATACCAGCAGGTCGCAGTGTGGGCCAAGAAGTTGCTTGCAGGAAACAGCCACCCAGCTGAGTTTCAGATTGCTCTCCACAGTTTCGTCCTTGCCTCCAAGTACTCTCTCGCGCGCGGTCTTGAGAACGACAGAACACACTTTCTTGAGAACACCGCTAAGGAAGCCAGGACCTCAGCCGATGCGCACATGTCTAGGGAGCCGTGGTCACAGTACAGAACCTTGCTGCGCTGCGGGGGCAGGGATAAGAAACGAATGGCCTCCCCCTACATGCTTGATGATAATGGCGAGGCCATCCCCGCAGTCTCGGGAGTGGCCCAGCACATGCAAAAAAACTGCGGAGGCATCGAGAAGTGCGAATCTCTCACAGCGGATGAGATAGTTGCTCGCTTCAACGGCAGTGGGGAATCTTCCAGTCCAGACAGTAACCTCCCCCCATCCTTTTGTTTGCCTGCCCCCTTTGTTGCTGACGATGACGCGCTGCCGCCGTCGCTGCTGCCGCACGACGACGGAAGGACCGGAGGCGTCCCAGTCTCGAGAAATGATGAGAAGGGCTCTGGTCGGGATGACTGGCTGCGTACGCGAGGTTGCACGATTCCCACCACCCCATTTTCCCCCAGAGCTCGCCAGCTTCAGTGAGCGGGACTGGGCCGCCTCCCCTACCTGCAGGAAACTTGGAGACAGACCGCCCATCTCGCTCTTCTCATTGTGTGCCTGCTCATCTCGACATTCGCTTTCTCATGCGCCGTGCGTCACTCAACACTGCAGCAGGGCCCGATGGGCTGCGGGATGCCCTCAGCAAGGTGGCACCAGAGAGGATGACTCGCATGTTTCTTCCCCTGTTGTGTAAAGTTGCGCTCACAGGAAGAGAACCCCAAGGGTTCGAAGACGGTAGGGTTACGTGGTTTTACAAAGGAACCAAGCAAGTTTTCCTCGCCAAGAAACAGAGAAACATTTTGAAAGCGAACACGCTTGGTAAGCTTTATCATCGGTTCATCCGTGCGCGGGCTCTCGGCCTCCTCCAGAGTGCTCTCCTTCTGGAACAGCAAGGCGGCCTCCCTGGTCGCTCGTGTGAGACATCCTCGCACATGGTCCGTCTGCACTGGTCTGCGGCTGAGATCGTCAAGGCGAGCAGCTCGGCGATCTCCCTCGATTTGTCCAGAATGCTTTTTAAAATTCGGCCATTCGGCAGTTCGCTCTCTCGCTTCCCAAGGACCAGGACGACAGAGCGCACGTACTGCAGGACTGCGAGCTTCGAGAAGTCTTGGGAAATGCGGTCCTGCTCCAACTGGAGCACGAGGTTCCTGTCTTCGAAGAATTCCTAGCGACCTCTCCTCCGCTTGAGCTTCCCCAGGAGAGTCAAACTGGTGCCTTCTGGAAAACGGAGGGAAGCCCTGACTACATTCGGCCGCGAACAGGTTCACGACCAGGCACTCTTCCCGCTACGGATGTTTTTCAATATTGTGTTTCAAAGGGTCCACACCTGCGTCGATCATTTCATGATGCAGGAAGATATGGTTTGGGCCCCCCCCCCGTCGCCCCTCGGTTCGCTTGTCTCGGAGACAGCGCGCGGATCAGGCCCACCTCCTCCGTCGTCGACGACATGCCTATCGTCAAGGCCACCCACAGATCCGACAGGATTATTCCTGTAACACAGAGGACCCTAGATATACTTTACATAGCGGTCTGCAGAGTAGGCATGAGGCTAATCCTGATAAGACTGTTGTCATGTTCAGGTTTCGGCACAAAGGGTCTCGTGCTCAGACCCTCTTGCTGCCTGCCGAAGACGAGCCAGCTATCACTTCTCCCAAGTGGGAAATACGGGTGCAGGTCGTGTCCACCACTACGGTTTTTAGGGGTTAGAGTCTCCCAGGACGGCTCCATGGCCCCCGAACTGACCGCCAGGATTGTTGCGGCGCGACAGGCCTTCAGGCCTGTCAAGGCCACCATCAGCCCTCGCGTTGCTCTCTCGGTTCGGGCTTTGTCCCAGACGCTCGCTTCCACCGTCCTGTTTTTTTCCTTGGCTACCTGGGGCCCTCTCACCGCTAACCAGCAGGGAAAGCTGCGCGCGGCGCACCAGAAAATTCACCGTGTCACGCTTGATCTCCCCAAGGAGAACAACGCGGAGATACATGATTCGTATCTCAGCGTTCACATGAGAGTGCAGCGTTCACCGTGGTCGGCCGTCATGACTTCTTCGAGGCTCAAATATCTTGTGCGCATCGCTAATCCTATGTCTTGCCCCCCACCCTTGTTCGAGTGTTGATCGACGCCACGTGGGAGGCCCCAAGCACCTGGTCCGCCACGTTGGCCTCTGACCTCGAATGGCTGAAGGAGCACACGGGCTCCGCACATAGACCGGAGGGGGGCCACAGGGAAGGGTGGTTTGACAGGCTGCGCCACAGCAGGTCCGATTTCAAATCGGCGGTTGGAGCTGCGTCGAAGCGTGCGGCGCAACTCTGACAAGACAGGTGCAAGCTTGACTTGTGGCCGAGGCAAATCAAGAAGTGTGCTGTGGGCGCGGCGCTTGCCCCCCCCTCTCCCCCCCCCCGCTGGCCCTCTTCTTTTGCTACGAGTGTGGCTTCACCTCCTCGTCTCTCGGGCAGCTGCGGAGTCACAAAGCCAAGGTGCACAAAAATGGAGGGGTGTCACCCGAACTACAAGTGGTTGGATCGGTTCGCCAGTGGTGCAGGACCGACTTTCGTGACAATCCCAGACTTGTGAAGCATATGCATCGGAAGGAGAAGCGTGGGCATGGGCTTTGCGAGTGGAATCACCCCCCTCTCCCGATGAAGTCGCCCAGCAGGTTGAAGATCGTAGGCGCATCCAGCAAGCCAATCGCAAGAAAGGGCTCCAAGACAATTACGCGGCGCTGCCCGCTCACAAGGTCTTCGGTCCCGCCTTGCCGCAGCCTGCCCTGGGGCCTCCTGCCCCCGTTCAGGTGCCTGAGGTTCCTGGTGATGCCCTCCCCCCCCCGCCTCTTTTACCGCGCCCACCCCCCCGCCTGCTAAACGCGTGGGGCATGTTCTCCATCTCTTCTCGGGCCATCGGAGAGAGGGGGATTTCCAAATGCAGCTTGAAAAGCTTCTTGAGCGGTACCCGTTGCGCGTTTACGTTTGGAGTATCGACGTGACCCAGAATGCTGTTCAGGGAGACCTCACGTGTCAGGATACTGTGTGCACATGGAAGCATCTTCTGATCCAGGAACACCTTGTTGGCATCTTGGGAGGGCCCCCGTGCGAAACTTGGAGTGCCGCGCGGCATTTAGCGGTCGATAGATGGCACGCGCCACCCACCGCGTCCTCTCAGGGCGCCCGAACAGACGTGGGGGCTCCCATTCTTGTCCCCCCGCGAGTATTGCCAGGTCCAGCTTGGAAACGATATGCTCCGCACTATGGCGCTCTTCATGTATCAGGCGTGGAGACATGGTGTGCCTTGCATCATGGAACACCCTGCTCCCCGCCCCGCTGACCCAAGCATCCCCTCGAGCTGGTACTTGCCCTCGAGCTGGTACTTGCCTGGACATTGATCAGTGCCCATTGGGCAACCCCTCCCTCAAACCCACTCGCCTTCTCGCGGTGCATTGCTCTGCTCTCCGTGGGCTGGTGGACTGCAAGCCGAGGAGGGGGAGGTGTGGGGGGTGCGCCCATGTCAGCCTGCAGGGACTAGGCGACAGGCGTCAGTGGACGACAGCTCAAGCCAAGGTCTACCCTGAGCCTCCTTGTCGCTTGCTCGCCTCCGCTATGCTCTCTGCCATCCGCCTGGCCTTTCCATCCTGTCACGGGTCGTGTGTCGATTGGGAGCTCCCTGGGTGGGCTGCGGATTTTTGTTCATTCCGCTCGACCGCTACATGGATAAAGCCATGGCCATTGACTGCATGGCTCACCGGGATGCTGGATAACGGTGGCTGTCCTGCCCCCTCCCCTCGTGGGGCGCGGAGGGTGTGCTCGGGTCGTGGTCCGCCTCTCCCCTCCCCTCTGCACGTGCATGCGTTTCACCTTTTCCGTCTTTGCTCTTCTCTGCGCTGCGAACGTTACGCCTTACGACCGACCGACCGACCGAGGCAGCGCGCGCCAGGAGGACGAGGCAGCTGGCGCCAGGAGGCTGATTGCGGCAGCGCAGGGACCCCGCCGCCCTTCGGCTAGGAGGGGCTCGGGGGTCGGCGCGGCCGGGAGGGAGCGCAGCGCAGCCGCGCCAGGAGAGAGACGAGGCGCCGAGGGGGCTGAAAAGGACGGGCGCAGCCCGCCGAGGGGGGGCAAGCGGGTGGCCCGCGCGGGGGGGGGACGCGCGCCCGCGCCCGCCCTGCGCGCGAGGAGGAGGTCGGGGAGGGGGTCGGGCCCCGGCCGCGCGCGATGGCACCCTCGCCTGGGCCAGCTTGCGTGCCCGCCGACTTGCCGCGTCGCCGCTCGGGGGGAGCAGCGGCGGCGCGGCGAGAGGGGAGGCGACGCGCACGCAAGGCGAGCACAGGAGCAGCGCCTCAGGTGGAGGCACGCGAGGCAGCACCGCAAAGGAAGGAGGGAGGCAGAGGAGGCGGCGGGGGCACCCGCACAGGCGGACCCCGCCAGGAGAGGGGAGGAAGAGGAGAAGGCGGGAGCAACCGCACAGGCGGACCCCGCCAGGAGAGGAGCGGCACTGCGGAGCTCCCGCCTGACCCCGGCCCTCCACCAGGCCTGCGGGAGGTAGTGGGCGGGCGTCGCTGCACTTCGGAGGCCCACGCGAGGAAGAGCAGCCAGCTCAGGCAGGGGCCCACTTTGATCAGGGGTGAGTCGTTCGTGCCCCTCCGTTTTCGGCGGGCCGCCGAAGCAGAGGCAGAGGAAGAGCAGGACCAGCAACACCAAGGACAACACACGCACACCAAGCGGCATCGCAACGACCACAACCACGACAACTGGAAACAGCATCGAGACCACGACGCGCAGGGTGTCACGCGTACAGGGCGCAGCCACGGCCTTCGCCAAGAGGGGCCACTCGAGGAAAGGGAAGCTGGGCAGGCGCCGTGCCGGGCAGCTTTCACTCGCAAAAGCTTTCGACGGGCTCGCCGACGAGCCGCGAGACAAGACCTAGAGAACGCGATCGCCGAGCACATCGCGATCATGAAACAGGCGACGGCCTTTCACCGCCGGCGCGCGTTCTTGACAGAGAGGTTCGGCAGAAGGTTTGTCGCCACCCGACGAGCGCAAGAGGCGGCCAAGGGTCAGGCGCCGCGCGACGAGGACCAGCTGCCGCAGCAACGCCCCGACCAGAGCAACTTGTCTCTGCACCCTGGGCGGCCGCGTCACGGCCAGGCCCCGCGCCGACCGCACAAGAAAACCGAGGCTGACAAGGAGATGGCGCGGGCGGGGCTGCTCGGGGGGCACGCCTGCTTTGGCCCGGCGCCACGCGCACCACCGCAAGCGCACCCACCAGCACCACAACGAGCAACAAAAAACCTCACAACAAGCACCACCACAAGCACCGCGCCAAGCACACCACCTCAAGCGCACCCACCACCGCAACAAGCACCCACCACCACAGCTAGCGCCCTGGAGGGGGGTGGGTACTCCCAGCTCCGGCGCCCGCACTGGCGACAGGACGCTGACCGAGAGATGGCGCGGGCGGGTGTCGGCGAAGTCGCGCCGCTCATAACCAGAGCGCACATCCGCCACGGGCGCCCCGAGAGCAGGCAGCACCGCAGCGACAAGAGCGACGGCAGCCAGCACCAAGAGCAGCAGCACAACGACTACGACCAGCAGCACCACCACGACGACAAGCATCGACAGCAGCAGCACCACCACCACGACAACCAGCACCAGCGGCAGCAACGCCACCGCGACGAGCGGTTGCAGCACCGCGACGACCAGCAGCAGCAGCAGCACCACCACCACCACCACGACCACCAGCACCAGCAGCAGCACCGCAACCACCACGACGACCAGCACCAGCAGCAGCACCGCAACCACCACGACGACACCCTGCACCACCACCGCCACCACCACGAGGACAACCGGCACCAGCGGCAACACCGTCACCACGACCAGCTGCAGCAGCACCACCGCGACGACCAGCAGCAGCAGCAGCAGCAGCAGCAGCAGCACAACCACCACGACGACCACCAGCAGCAGCAGCAGCAGCAGCACCGCAACCACCACGATGACACCCTGCACCACCACCGCCACCACCGCGACCACGGACGGCAGCCCCTTCACAGCAGCAGCAGCAGCAGCAGCAGCAGCAGCAGCAGCAGCAGCAGCAGCAGCAGCAGCAGCAGCGGCAGCAACGGCAGCAGCAGGCACCGCGGCAGCGGCCAGGACGACAGCAGCCAGCAGGGCCCTCCGCCACCCCAGACGGCCATTCCAGCCGTCTGGCCGCCAGCCCTCCAGCCCCTTCCGAGGGAGGGGGCTGGCGTCAGCTGCAGCCCGTGCCCCCCAGGGGAAGAGCCCCATTCCCACGGTAGGACTCCCCTGGGGCCAGTTCCCCATCGGGGTTCGCGCGGCTTCGCTGCGGTCCCCGGTGGCGCCCTTGCTTGCGCAGCAAGCCCACAGGAGCAACGCGACAACATGTTCGACCATAAGAGGCGGTACGACTCCCAACAGTGGCGCCGCGAGCAGCAGCACAACGACGACGACAAGCAGCAACATCAGCAGCAACACCACCACGACAACCATCACCAGCGGCAGCGTCGCCACCGGGACCAGCTGCAGCGGCACCACCACGACGACCAGCAGCAGCAGCAGCACCACCACCACCACCACCACCGCCACCACGACCAGCAGCAGCAGCAGCAGCAGCAGCAGCATGGCAACCACCACAACGACCAGCACCACAGCGACCAACACCAACGACCAGCAACACACTACGCACCAAACGACCAGCGCCACAGCACGCACCCAACGACCAGCACCACTGCACCACAACACGCAGCCAACGACTGCGGACGGCAGCCCCCTGGCAGCAGCAGCAGCAGCAAAAGCAGCAGCAAAAGCAGCAGAAGCGGCAGCCAGCAGGGCCCTCCGCCACCCCAGACGGCCATTCCAGCCGTCTGGCCGCCAGCCCTCCAGCCCCTTCCGAGGGAGGGGGCTGGCGTCAGCTGCAGCCCGTGCCCCCCAGGGGAAGAGCCCCATTCCCACGGTAGGACTCCCCTGGGGCCAGTTCCCCATCGGGTTCGCGCGGCTCCGCTGCGGTCCCCGGTGGCGCCCCGGCTTGTGCAGCAAGCCCACAGGAGCAACGCGACAGCCACGGGCGCCGCGAGAGCAGGCAGCACCGCAGCGACCAGAGCGACAGCAGCCAGCACCCAACTGCGGCCACAGGCGGAGGAAAACTACGACGGCGACCAAGACAGCAACGAGCAGCACCACGACGGCGACCAGCAGCACCAGCAGCACCGCCACAGCCACGACGGCGCAAAACAACGGCAGCAGCACCACCGCCACGACAGCCACCAGCAGCACCACCGGCACCACGAGCACCACCCAGCGCTGCACTGACCCAGACTCCCGGATTGACTTGGAGATCTCAGGAAGAACATATTCTTGGAGGGACTCTGAAGTCTCAGGGGGAGGTTAAGGGAGGAGCGCGCGAGGGCAGGCAGTCCCGTGGCGACCAGAGCGACGGCAGCCAGCACACAGCCACGGCAGCAGGCGGCGGCTCCCAACGACCGCGCACACGACGAGAGCGACCACCACGACAGCGACCAGCAGCAACACCAACGCCACCGCCACGACAGCGCCCAACAGCAACACCACGACAGCGACCGGCAGCGCCGCCACCAGCACCAGCACCAGCAGTGACACTGGCAGCACCACCTGTACCACGACAGGAGCTGCGCACACCAGGGAGGGACCAGCGAGACGCGCTGTACGGCTACCGCGGACAGCGCGTGGGTGAGGCGAGCCACCCAGGGCCACCGCACAACGACGCTGCCCCAGCCACGCCGCCGCGCGGACGCTCGCAAGCGGACCTGCCCGAGCCAGCGGGCGAGGTTTCGGGCGAATCCGCGCCCCGGCCGGCGGAAGCCGAGACTCCCCCTCGAGAGCTCTTCGGTTCGCCGGGCCGGTCTCTGTCGCCGCTGCCTGCCGGACAGAGCCACTTCAGCGCCGTGTTCGGACAGGCGCCTGCGGCCGAATGGGACTTCTCTGGGCTGTTCGCGCCGCCGCGGGAAACAGCCGAACGCGCGGCGGCGGAGGAGCAGCAACAGCCGCAGCAACCACAGCAGGGGCCGGACTTCCAGGAGCCGGAGCAGCCAGAGGCCAGCGAGGTTTGCTACATGTGCCAGGAGCCGCTCGACGACTCGAGGGTGCAATGGCCCGACTGCGGCCACGTCCCGCACTGCTTCCACGCAGCCTGCCTGGCCCGGTTTCGCCCTCTCCGCCGCGGACTCGCACACCTGCGAAACTCGGGCGGCGATTCCAGCCGGGTAGAGGACGCAGCGTGCCCGCTCTGCAACCACAGGTGGGGCGACGGCCCGAACTCTGCCGCGCGGCTCGCGGAGCTGGCGGGCCACCTTGGGCGCGGCGGGGGACTACCTTCCGAGGGTGCCGCTGCCTGCCTTGCCGGGGAGTTGCAGGCGACCCGAGTTCCGACGAGGAGCGGGCCAACCGGTACCGAGGGGGGCCCCTCGTGCTGCCGGAGGGGCCGGCACCGCACGCGATCGCCATGTGCCCGCGCCACCCGGAGCGACCCTTGCGATGGCGGCACTCGCGCGGGCCAGATGGGCTGACGGGCAGCTGGGAATGCGCCGCCTGCGATGTCGCCCCGCTCGGTAGCGAGGTCCCGCCGCCGCTGGGCGAGAGGCCGCCGCAGTGCCCTTGCGGCCAGCCAGGGCAGGTCGAGTGGGTCGCCCGGGCCAGCGGGGACGCCGGAGGGCCTTGGAGGTGGCAGGGAAACTGGCTCTGCGAAAGCTGCGCCGCCACAGCGCTGCCCGAGCCAGAGGCCGCACAGCCGGAACGGCCGCCAGAGACAGGAGCAGGAGGCGGGAGCCCGGACCCACCGGCGGCGGACGGCCCACGAACCCAGTTCAGCGGCTGGTCGCCTCCACGACACGCTGCAGAGACCAGCCGCTACCTTAACTCCTGGATGTACGTGCCGCTCCTCCTGGACGCCGCGGCCAGCTTGACGGGCAGGAAGCCGCCGCGTGGCGACAGCACCCTGCTGCAGCACACTGGTGGGAGAACGCCGCGGCGTTCCTCCGAGAGAGGCCGCGCGCCGACGTGTCCGCCTTCCGCGCGGCGGGCCCCCTGCTGCCGCAGGCTCTCGGAGACGGGCTGCACGGGGACCAACTGGGGCTGCCAGCGGTGGTAGGGCTCCTTGCCGACGACAGAGGATACGTGCAGCCGATCGCCCAGGACATCGTGATGCAGATCTTCGGGGGGGTGGACTTCATCCGCGCTGTGGAGGTGCAGGCTGACGCCTACAGGGCATGGCTTGCGCGCGGGCTGCCTCCAAGACCCGCCCCGGCAGCAGGGCCTGGAGCACCGGGCCCGCCAGACGCGCGCGGAAGAGGCGCCGAGGAGGAGCCGCAGGCGGAGGGAGAGGGAGGCGCCGCACCAGGCAGAGGAGGGAGAGGCGCAAGAGGAGGCAGAGGACGAAGAGGCGCTGGAGGAGGCAGAGGGGGCAGAGGCGCCCGAGGAGGCAGAGGGCGAGCAGGCGGCAGAGGAGACCTGAGCAGCGACGACGACGACGAGAGCAGCGAGGAAGAGGGCAGCCACAGCCAGAGCGACAGCGCCTCCGACAGCGCTGGCCCCGCGCCGCCTGCGCCAGCGCCGCCGCCTGCGCCAGCGCCGCCGCGCAGTGGCGGAGGCGGGCGACGAAACCGGCGCCCGGCGCAGTCTGCCTTCCCCGACGCCGCCTGGAAGCTTCTTGACGCAGTGGACTTGGAGGCCGAACTGCGCCGGCGGGTGCCGTGCATCCGGGCGCCGCCGGCTTTCCTCCGCGGCCGCCTTCGCCAACTCTACCACACGGTCCTCGAGGAGGTCCTGCGCGCAGACGCCCTTCCTGGCGACGCCGACGGGCTGCAGAAGGTGAGGGCGTGGAAGCTCCTGGTTCTCATCTGGCGCATGCTGCTGCGACGGACCGCGAGCGCTGGAGCGCCAGGGCGGCGAGAGCTCGAAGCGCGACTGGAGCAGTTCGAGGACGGCTCCTGGGAAGCGCTGCTGGCCCCAAGCCTGCAAGGGCAGCGGCCTCCGGGAGGAGCGCGCGGCGCGGGCGACGCCGAGGCGAGGCGCCAGCGCGTCCTGGAAGACGCGGTGGCGCTGGTCAGAGCAGGAGGCCTCAGCAAGGCGCGGCAGCTGCTCGCCTCGCGCGGGCTGGCGCCGGGCACGGCGGAGACTTTGGCAGAACTGCGGGGCCCCGCCCGGCGACCGCCGAGGCCCGCCGCCGACTTGCCGCCTGCCGCCCGAGCCTTCCAGCCGGCTCGACCCGTCGAGCTCGACCGCCGCATCTGGACCGACTGCGTCCGCTCCGCCCCGAAAGGGTCTTCCAGCTCGCTGAGCGGAGCCAGCTTTGAATTGCTCAAGCTGGCCTTGGACGAAGACGAGACGCTCGAGCTGCAAGCTGCCGTGGCGGAGCGCTACGCGCGGGCCGAGATCCCAGCGAGCATTGCCCGCGCCCTGGGCACAGGCCGCATGGCGGCGCTGCTGAAGGACAACGGCCGCGCGCGAGGCATTGTTGCAGGCGACGCCTTCCGCCGGCTCGTGGGCAAGGCCCTCTCCCGGCAGTATGGGTCCGAGATGGACGACGCCTGCGCGCCGTTCCAGTACGCGCTTTCGACGAGAGCGGGCGCAGACAGCGCCGCCCACTTCCTCCGAGCGGCCACGGACTCCGACCCCGCGGCGACCATCGTCAGCATCGACGGCATTGGGGCCTTCGACCACGTGCGCCGCGACCGCATGATCGAGAAGCTCCTCTCGCTGCCGGAGGCTTCCGCCATGGTCCCATTCGTCCTGCTCTCCTTCGGCCAGCCGTCGACGTACCTCTGGACAGACGATGCAGGAGTCGCGCACGAGGTGAGGCAGGGAGAAGGCGGAGAGCAAGGCGACCCGCTCATGCCGGCGCTGTACTCCCTGGCTCAGCATGGCGCCCTGGAGAGAGCCCGCGCGCAGATTCAGCCGGGCGAGACGCTGATCGCCTACTTGGACGACGTCTACATTGTATGCAGACCAGAGCGCGCCACAGAGGCTTTCCGCGTGGTTACCGCTGCCATGCGCGAGTGGGCAGGGATCGAGGCGAACCTCGGCAAGTGCCGCATGTGGAACCGGGGCGGCTTCGAACCAGCAGGGCATCTGTCGTTGGGCACAGACGTGTGGGTTGGCGGCGCCGGCACGCCTGAGGAGCACCGCGGCCTCAAGGTACTTGGCACGCCCCTGGGCACCGCGGCGTTCGCGGCCCGGCTGACGCAGCAGAGGACGGACGAGGAGCGCAGCTTCCTACAAGAACTCCCCAACCTGCCAGACCTTCAGTGCGCTTGGGCGCTCCTGCTGTACTGCGCGGTGCCGAGGTGCAACCACGTCCTGCGCACGCTGCCTCCGACGCTGTCGCGGTCCTACGCCGAGGCCCACGACCGTGGGCTGCAGGAGGCGCTGCACGACCTCCTCGACCTCGACCCCGCGCCAGCTGAAGCAGAGAGGCTCTCCCGATTGAGCTCGCTGCCGCTCGGCCTCGGAGGCCTTGGACTCAGGTCAGCCGCGCGCACGGCCGAGTGCGCGTACTGGGCGTCTTGGGCGGACGCGCTCCCCATGTTGCGACAAAGAAACCCTACAGCAGCAACGGAGCTCACCGCCACCCTCCTCGCCGGAACAGGCGCCGCAGCCTCGTGCCTCCAGGAAGCTGAGCGCGCGAGGGCTGCCGCCGCCCGCGACGGCTTTGCGACGTGCCCAACTTGGCAGGAGGTCTGGGACGGCGCGCGCCCTGAACAGACAGAGCCAGAGCCAGGCGAGTGGAAGCACGGATGGCAGTACCACGCCATCGCAGCCCGAGAGCGGCGCTACAGGGAGGAGGTCGTTCTCCCGAGCCTCACAGACGACCAGCAGTGGATGCTCGACTCGCAGGGAGGCCGCTGCGGCGGACGGCACCTGGCCCTGATCCCCCCGACGCCAGAAAGCACGTTCACGCCAGAGCGCTTCCGGGCACTGCTCCAGAGACGGCTCCGCTTGCCGCTGGACGCCACGGCAAGCAGGTGCAACGGGCGCTCCTGCCAGGCCCACTTGGACGAGAGAGGCGACCACAGAGCAGCTTGCCCCCGCAGCGGACGCCTGCTGAAGCGCGGCGCTCCCATCGAGCGGATGTGGGCCCGCGTGTGCCGGGAGGCAGGAG
>CAUYUJ010003988.1:39682-73944 GCA_963575745.1 Prorocentrum cordatum
CATCATCAGCAGCAGTATCATCATCATAATCGTCGTCGTCATCGTCATCGTCATCATCACCATCATCATCAGCAGCAGCATCATGATCGACATCGTCATCAGCAGCACCATTATCACCATCAGAATCGTCGTCGTCATTGTCGTCGTCATCATCATCGCCAGCATCATCGTCATCACAAGCATCATCATCAGCAGCAGCATTACCACCATCATCATCATCATCATCATCAGAATCATCAGCATTCATCAGCATCATGATGATCAGCATCATCATCATCAGCAGCATCAGCATCATCAACAAAAGCGTCATCATCATGATCATGATCACCATCATCATCATCATCGTCATCATCATCATCATCATCATCATCATCCATAGTATCCCCCACCTCCATGTCCTCCTCATTCATGGCCTCCTTATCTATACCATTTTCTTCATGACCCTCAGCCGATTTTTCTCTTGTCCTCCTTCTCCTCCTTCTCCCCCTCCTCCGACGTCCCATCCTCTGACGTCCCCTCCTCCTCCTCCTCCTCCTCCTCTTCCTCCTCCTCCTCCTCGTCCTCGTCATCCTCCTCCTCATCATCCATTCCTCTTCCTCATACATAACTTCTCCCTGGCGCACTCCGAGGCCAGTTTTTAGGGCGGGCTGGGCGTTTCGCCTCAGACTTCCCCACCACCTATGACCCTGAATCATAAAATTTGGCAACAGTTTCACAGATGAAGGGCGGGTCGTTTTCAAAATGTGGCTCTCGCCGTAGCGCCGCGCACATTCGTTTGAGCAAATTGGAAGAGCTTCACGGATTGAAGGCGGCCCGTTTTCAAACTGTGGCTCTCGCCCTAGCGCGGCGTACATTCGTTGATTCTCATGGTCAGCGTACCAGATATAATGTTTTAGAAGGATTCAGGATTATGAGGGTGCAACAGTTACGCTGATTCGGGGTATTGAAGTCCCAGGTATGGCGTTCTGGCGCGACTCAGGGTCGTCAAGACGCAGAAGACAGGTTGACCGCGGCGTTGGAGTCCCGGAAACAATATTGTTGTGGCACACTTCAGGGTCTTCCAATGGTTGTCTTCCAAGGAGGCAGTCTCCCCAGTGGAAATGAACCGTTGTAGGGGCCTATGAAGAGGGAGCTTCAAGGGAGGGGTTCTTCCAACAGCGTTGATGGCTTTTGGGTTTACCCTGGTCCTCCTCCTCCTTCTCCTCCTCCTCCTCTCAGAAGTAGTCGTATGCGTCGATCCTCCTTCTTACTAGTAGTAGTAGTAGCAGTAGCAGAAGTAGTACTAGTAAGTAGTAGTAGTAGTAGTAGTAGTGGTGGTAGTAGTAGTAGTAGTAGTAGTTAGTAGTAGTAGTAGTATAGTAGTAGTAGTAGTAGTAGTAGTAGTTAGTAGTATTAGTAGCAGTAGTAGCAGCAACAGCAGCAGTAGTAGTAGTAGTCAGTAGCAGTAGCAGTAGCAGTAGCAGTAGAAAGTAGTACTAGTAAAGTAGTAGTAGTAGTAGTAGTAGTAGTAGTAGTAGCAGAAGTAGTACTAGTAGTAGTAGTAGTAGTTGTAGTAGTAGTAGTATAGTAGTAATAGTAGTAGTAGTAGTAGTAGTAGTAGTAGTAGTAGTAGTAGAAGTAGTAGTAGTAGTCGTGGTAGTAGTAATACTAGTAGTAGTAGTAGTAGTAGTAGTAGTAGTAGTAGTAGTAGTACAAGTAGTAGTGGTAGTAGTAGTAGTGGTAGTAGTAGTAGTAGTAGTAGCCGTAGTAGCCGCAGTAGAAGTAGAAGTAGAAGTAGTAGTAGTAGTTGTAGTAGTAGTGGAAATAGTAGTAGTAGTAGTAGAAGTAGTAGAAGTAGTAGTGGTAGTAGTAGTGGTAGTAGTGGTGGTAGTAGTGGTAGTAGTAGTAGTAGTAGTAGTAGTAGTAGTAGTAGTTAGTAGTAGTTAGTAGCAGTAGTAGCAGCAACAGCAGCAGTAGTAGTAGTAGTAGTAGCATTAGCAGTAGCAGTAGCAGTAGCAGTAGCAGAAGTAGTACTAGCAAGTAGTAGTGGTAGTAGTAGTTGTAGTAGTAGTATAGTAGTAATAGTAGTAGTAGTAGTGGTAGTGGTAGTAGTAGTAGTAGTAGTAGTAGTAGTAGTAGTAGTAGTAGTAGTGGTAGTGGTAGTGGTAGTAGTAGTAGTAGTAGTAGTCGTAGTAGTAGTCGTAGTAGTAGTAGTTGTAGCAGTGGTAGCAGTAGTAGTAGCAGTAGTGGTAGTTGTAGTAGTAAGAGTATGTCCTCCTCCTGGTTAGTGATACCATTACTCTTCGTACTGATATTCTTAGCGCAAGTAACACGATTACCGAAAGTAATTGAAAAATAATAGTACTATGATTAATGTTCGTGTTGCTGGTACTAGAAATCCTGGTAGTCTTAAGTAGTACGATTAAAAGTCGTAGTATTACTTGTTATTGTTCTTGGCCTGCGTCTTCCAATTGTTGATGTTGCTACCATTGATAGTATTCGTGATGATCTTCTTTGGACTATTATGATTATTCCTCCTCTTCCTCCGCCTCCTCCTACTCCTCCTCCTCCTCCTCCTCCTCCTCCTCCTCCGCGTCCTCCGCCTCCTCCTCCTCCTCCTCCCCGTCCTCCTTTTCCTCCTCATCCTCCTCCGCCTCGTCCTCCTCCTCCTCCTGCTCATCCTCCTCCTGCTCCTCCTCATCCTCCTCCTTCTCCTCCTCCTCCTCCTCCTCTTCCTTTCCGCGTTCATCGGGGGAGCACAAATTCCTCCTCGTCATGCTCCTCTTCCTCCTCCTCCTCGTCCTCCTCCTCATTCCTCCCTCCGTCCCTCCCTCCTCCTCATCTATTATTTGTCTCATAGATAAAGCTTCCTTGTCGCGCGCCGAGGCTGGTCGGAAGGGCGGGCCGGGCGTTTCGCCTGAGAATTCCTCACAGTTTCTGACCCTTGCAATGAAAATTGAAACGGCCTCACGGATGGAGGGCGGTCCGCTTTCAACATGTTGCTCTCGCCTCGGCGCCGGGTCTGTTTTCAAAGTGTGACTCTCCTCTCAGCGCCGCGCACACTCGCCTTAAAAGTGTGCACGAGTGTCGCGCCAGGCACATTCGTCCTGAAAGAGTGCAAGAGCTCCACGGATGGAGGGTGGTCCGCTCTCAACATGTTGCTCTCGCCTTAGTACCGCACACACTCGTTCAGAACATGTGCACGAGTTTCACGGATGGAGGGCGGTCTGCTTTCAGAGTGTGGCTCTCGCCTTAGCGCCGCGCGCATTTGTCCTGAGAGTTCGCATCAAGTTCAAAGATTATCAGGGTTCACGTCCCAGGATGGGCGTTCTGGCACGATGTCGGAATGTCAGGGCGCAAAAGTCACGTTGCTTCGCGGTGTCCCAGGAATGCTGCTTTAACAGGGTTCGGGATCGTCAAGGCGCAACAGAAACGATGACTCGCAGCGTTGAAATCCCAGGAATGGTTTTCTGGCACAATTCCAAATCTTGATTCGGTGATTTTCAATCGAGGCATGCCCCTCAGTGAAAATGAATCCGTATAGCAGCCTAGGAAGAGAGAACTTGGAGGGAGGGTTTGATGCAATATCGCTGATGCGTCATGGGTTTACACTGGTCGTCCTCCACCTCCTCCTCGTCCTCCTCCTCCCCATCCTCATCCTCATCCTCATCCTCCTCATCCTCCTCCTGTTCCTCCTCCACCTCCTCCTCTTCTTCCTCCTCTTCCTCCTGTTGCTCCCCCTCGTCCTTTTCCACCTCCCCCTTCTTTTCCTCCCACTTCTCTTCCTATCCCCCGCCCTCCTCTCATCCACCTCGCCCAGCAGTTTTGGTTCATCACGGTCGCATCACATACGGCATCATGCACAAAACACTTCCCGAGTCCACACGCAGGCAAGGCCCTCTGGGACATTGGCGACAACCCCACGGCGCCCGAACCGCCGCAGGGTTACTTGTTCAGATTCTCGTTGTAACGCCACACATACAAATGGCGAAGCGACGATCCAACTGCCAGAACACAAACACCATGTGATTGGACCCACCAAATTCTTGCACACGATCACCGTCCCACCCCCAAGAAAATAAGAGTACCAGGCGCTCTCAACGATGACCGATGCCGGCCGACATCCACGAAGGCGGCCCATCCAACCCCTCATCCCGCTGGACCCATGCGCCGCGCTCACACTGCAACCATGCACCATTTTCTCCTCGCATGCAACGCGCAAGTGTTGCAGACAATGCTCGCCAGCTAACGATCAGCGCGCCTGAACCCTCGTGCTAGCCATGAACACACGCAAACTTATAATTATCCAGCACACTGCAGCCCCATAAAAAAATCAGCATTGTTAACAGCACGGCGCCACCAAAACAGTTGCGTTGACATCGCGACAATCTGGCCACCCCACAACTCATGGCACTTGCCCTGGCGCCCGGCCAACACAACAGTAACAACACGACTGGCAGCAAAAAGCCAGCTAAATGATCCAGGAAGCACTCTTCACCCACGCACAAAACATAGGCAATCAACACAAGCCGACAACACCCACACACACATACACATACACATACATATATATATATATATATAGGTATATAATATATATACATACATACGTACATACATACAGTCATGCATACATAGATTTACACCTTTGTATGGTATGTCTTTACGTATGCATATACATACACATATACAAATACATCTACTTTTATATGTTTGCACATAGACATGCACATATACATATACATATGCCTACACATGTACATATACCTATACATATACATATACATATGCATATACAGATACGTATACATATACATATACATATACATATACACATACATATACATATACACATGTACATATACACACATACATATAGATGTACATGTGCATGTACCTCTACATATACATATACATATACATATACATATACGTATACGTATACATATACATATACATACACATACACAAACACAAAAAAACATATACGTATACGTATACATATATAGATACACATACACATACAAATGCACATGCACACACATATATATATATATGTATACATATACATATACATATACATATACATATACATATACATGTACGTGCATTTCTGTACAAATATTTATAATATACAAATACATATACCTCTACTTATGTATATGTGTGTTCATATACACACATTTACACCCCACATAAACATATACATCTGAATATACACATACATAATCACGTACATATACATGTATATATACATATACATCTACATATGCATTTACATACACGTATGCATATACATATACATAGTCATAAACATATACATGTACATATACATATACATATACATATACTGATACATATACATATACCAATAAACATACATATTCGTGTGTATATATATACACATATACATACATATACATATACATATACATATACATATACATATACATACACATATACATATACATATACGTAAACATAGACATATACATATACATATACATATACATAGATATATAATTATACTTACACATATACATACACATAGACATAGACATACACATATACATATATAGAGGCCTCGCGCGCGGCAAAGAGGCGGAGCAAGTCCAAGCAAGCGGGCTGGCGCGCGGGACGGGGCCCTCGAGCAGGATCGCTTCGGATCGCCGCACCGGCAACCACGCAGCAGCTCAAGGCAACAACCACGCAGGCGCGGGCGGCGAGGAAGCAAAGCGCTGCCCACCGCGGGGCGCCCCACGCGAAGACGAAGCGCGCCGCCGCCGTGAGGGACACTGCCCACTGGGAAGGCCCTGCGGGGAGGCGACGGCGGCCGCGCGGGTGGACGGCCCGCCTCGGTGTCACGAGGCTTGGCGCCGCAGAGCAGTACGGGGAGTCACTGCACGGGGCAAGGGAGGCACGCGAGGCGAGAGCAGCTTGACAAAAGGATGCTCGGAGCGTACCGTCAGCGCCCGTCGCTCGCCGCAGCGACGCGACAGAAAACCGGAGGTCCGCGTGAAGATCTCGGATCGGCGCTGGACCCCCTCCCTGGCGCGCGGAACGCGCCACGGGCGGCGCCAGAGGCGGGGGTCCAGCGCGGTGCCGAGAAATCCGCGCGGACCTCCGAGTTTGCATGTTTGTGTCATTCGTCGTTCCCCTAAAAATGGCAGGCACGCAGAACTCCAGGGCTACTACGCGGGATTGGGCCGCGGATCAAGCGGGATGAAGCCAGACTAAACGGGACTCAGCGGGAGTAAGCCGGATTAAGCCGGATTTCGGACCAGGACACAATCAGAATTTGACCTCCCGGGAGTTGCATCCGAAGCACGGGAGGCACGAGAGGCAAGAGAACCAAGAGGGCAAGCACGCAGAGCTCTAAAGCTTCCGCTGGAGCCTCGGCCGCCGTCCGCGGCCGGCCTGCTCGCGGGACGCGGGCCGCTCGGGAGGAGGCCGCGGCGGGAGCCGCGCCGCATGGGCTGGGGGCGGACCCCCGGCGAGCAGGGAGGAGCGACGGCCAGAACCGCAGGAGCGAAGGAGGAGGAGGAGGAGGAGGAGGAAGCGGAAGAGGAGGAGGAGGACGAGGAAGCGGAGGAGGAGGAGGAGGAGGAGGAGGAAGCGGAGGAGAGGAGGAGGGAGGAGGAGGAGGAGGGAGGAGGAGAGGAGGAGGAGGAGGAGGAGGAGGAGGAGGAGGGGGGGGGGCCAGGGGGGCCCTGGCCGGCGGCTGGGAGCGGCGCGGCAGGCGCACTCTGGCGGGCCCACACGTGCCGGGTCGGGCTGGCGAAGCGACCGTGGGCGGATTCGGTGGCCAACAGGCCTGCCACCTGGGAAGCCAGAGGGCGCGGTGCACGGCATCGGCGGCCGTCGACGGCACGGCCCGAGTCATCAGGCCGGAGGGCTGGGTGTCGGGCCGCGGGCTGCGACGCGGACTGCGAGCGCGTGACCGGCCGGGAGTCCTGCCACGAGGCGGCCTACTCCGCCTGCGAGCTCGAGACGTGCGCGACGGAGGGCACTGGCACGGCTCCGCAGCGCGCCGCCTGCAGCGGGCACCTTGTGGGGAGCAGCTCCGCCGAGGGTCCCTGCATCCCCGCCTCCGCGGCCAATGCCGAGGGGCCGCCCGGTCTGTGCTGCGAGAAGACGCGCCGGCTACAGCTGCGCTTCCAGAAGGAGGTGCGGTTCTCCACGCCTAACACACGGCCAGAGTGCTCCTCCAACCTTACCTCTCCATTTCTGCATTTCCTCGTCTCCCCCCCGGGCTCCGCCGTCTCCGCGGCCTTCCCCCGCTTGGCACTGCGGGCTTTTCACGACAGCTTGCACCGCATGCGCTCTTTCTCCCCTCCTCGTCTCGTCTCCTGCACACCAGCCAGCAACCCCGCCCCTCCTCTCGTCCCCCCCTCCTTTCGCACACCCAACCTGCCCGACGCTCAGCCTGCACGCCGACCGTGGCTCGGGCAACAAGGGTGGGGGGGGGTGAGGAGGAGGATGGAGCGGAGGAGGTGGTTCACTGCTCATCCGAGCAAGGCCTCTACCCACGCTGCAGCTGGCTCGTGCACTCGGACGGCGGACCCCCTGGGCCCGCGAGTGCTTTCAACTACAGGTACGGGGCACCCCACGTGGCCTGGCCACGAGGCCGAGGCTCCTGCTGATACGCGAGGCTGACCCAAGGCATGCACACGCTGGAACTCCAGCCCCGATTCTCTCCATCTCACAACTGTTTGTTGGTCTTGCCGCCCTGCCCGCATCCCCCCCAAGCTATGCTGGGGACCGAGCTGAGGGGCGAGAGCGTGGGCCACAACTTCCGTGTCACACGCCTACTGCCGCCCTGTGGTACGGGGCGACGGGGGGTAGCAATGGGGGGGGGGTACGGTAACCAGCGGCACGACTTGGCACAGCACTGTCCTGCTAGGCCCCAGCTGTCCGGTGACCCCCCCAGCGCCCCCCCCCCCCCCCAAAGCACACGATTCTGGAACCTGTCCAGGTCAGGAGTGTGCCCTCGTCTCTCGGGGGAGAAGGGCGCTTGGGGGCTCATTTGCTTGCTGGGACCTCTCCCTCCTCCCGCCCGCTCTCCTGGTCGTCCTAGCTGCTCTCCTTGTTCTCCTTGCCTCTCTCGTTCCTCCTCCTGTTGCTGCGTCCTCCCGTGTCGTCCCCGTCTTTGGTCTCATCCTTCCTTGGGGTCCCCCCCTTTTTGGTTGTTATGCTAATCCCTTTTTCGGCGCCCGCCCCCCGCAAGCGATGCTGTGTTGCTGGGGCGATGAGGGGCGAGGCGAGGCGATCAGCAAACGAATCCGCAACTTCGAGCTTCGAGGAGGAAGCAGAGGAGGAGGACAACGACGACGGCAACGGTGACGACGACGACGACGAGGACGGCGGCGGCCACGATGGCGGCGGCGGGCGGAGAACGCGGATGCGCCAACGACGACGACGACGACGACGAAGACGACGACGACGATGACGACGACGACGACGACGACGACGACGACGACTACGACGACGACAACGACGACGACGGCGACATGGGGGAAAAACCTGTTTTGACTTCCCCCCGGGGCTAAGCGTATGGTGGTTTGGGCGGCATGCGTGCGGCGGGACCGCCTCGCGGCCCGAACGGTGAGCGGCGAGCTCGCGCGGGGGAATGGGGGGAGAAAGCTCCTGTCGGCGGGACGAACTGTTTTCGGAAAACACCCGAAGGCTGAGGAGGGGCGGCGCTCTTCTCAGCGAGCGCGAGCCTTATGAGAAGACCCACAAGGACTAAGGACCCGTCTGTAGCACTTTCCGAAGCCTGAAGGGGCGCGTTCCGTTCGGCGAGAGCGAACCTTCTCGAGAGGCTGAAAAGGACTCTGACGAGCGTTATCCGTCTTCTCCCAGGGCAGAGACGGATTCTCTGAAGGCGGGAAGGTTTCTTAGAAGCTCGGCCGACGTCTGAAAAGACCTGGCCCCTCTCATTTCCCCCCTCGGCGCGCTCCTCTCCCTGTAGACCGGCAGTGCGTTGAAGGCGGGAGGATGTCTGAGAAGCCCTGCCGACGTGTGACTCGGCCTGACCCCTCTCACTCCCCCCCCCGGCGCGCCGCTCCTCCTGTGGTTCGGCAATACGTCGTGCGCGCTGTGCTCACGTGGCCCCCCCTTATCTGCACACGACTTGGCACGAGCGCGAAGCCCAGATATCCGACTATGCGTTTTTCGTCAGCCAACGTTTGTCCCTCGATAAAAGCCTTCGGGTGCCATTTTCGGGCCGTGGAACCATCGACACACAAATTCTGGAGCAATCGAATACCCTCGGACAAGCGGTTGGGACTTCTAGGGCCGCGAGCTGGAATTACCCGGTGGCGTGCCCAACCTTTTGCTAAACACATGGCGGGTAGATATATGGCCGCCCACTAGAAACGAGCATGTCGAAGGATTCGCAACACGCATGAACTCCCAGAAGTACACAAAATCAGCACGCAAGAATGGCAATATAAAACGGGGACAAAAGCATTTGGAGGTAAGTGCATAAGGGGGAACATACATGTTCAGTGTGGGCACCCGCGCCGAACACCACATACACGGGACAGAACACCGCTGTGCGCTCTGAAACAAAACAGCGCGTTTCGCTAAGCGAAGCAGGCGCACGGGGTGGCATGGCGAGCCAGAGGCAGCTGAGGGTGGGAGGCCACGCGGGCAAAAGACAGCGCCTTGCGCTGCGTGGCGCAGCGGCCCCGCGCGAGCTGCGATGCGACAGCGCCGAGCGCTGCGTGACAGGACAGCGCTGCGCGCCACGGGAACTCCTGCCATTCTGGATGAGAGCAATTGGCGTCAATTTCAAGTCTCGTCGCCGGCCGCGCCAGTGAGGCGTTGGCAACAGCTACCGCGAACTCGCCTTACACCGCAGGCATGTGCTTCCGTAGGTCGTGCAAGAACTGCTCCAGGCCGAACTCGCGCGCCAACCTCCCTACCGCGAGGAGGCCAAGAAACCCCGATGTCTCCGCGGGATCCCCGTACCACTCTACTGCACTGGACCTCCCAAGAACCCACGAAAATGCTAGCTTCATGTTTTCCCACCGTGAAGCATATTCGGGACAGCAATTACGCACAAACGGAACCAACACGGAGGAACCCAACGTGCTGGTTCTCGCCACTGCTGAGGAAAACGGCCATCAAACAAAATCGTACGATACGAAATTCCCTTGCATCGCATCGGTGTCACGGGGTGGGGAAATGGGAGGGAGGAGCCGGACGGAGGCGGAGGGGGAGGAGACAAGGGAGAAAGGGACAAAACCACTCCTCAAATCGAGGATAGGATGGGCTGGCACATCCAAAATGTCACACTGCCAGATGCAACGTGACCAAAGAATGGCTGCGGCGGCACCTGTGGATTACCCTACAGGGTCAACGCCAAAGCAACTACAAGAAAGGCACACAGAGCGAATGAGCAACAAGACGGAAAAAAATACATCTGGCGGCACCGTTGCCGGGTGGACGCCGGCGCGTCGCACCAAGCGCGGGAGGGGGCAAGAGGAGGAAAGAGGAGAGAAAGGAGGAGGACGAGGAGGAGAAAGGTCCAGGGGCAGCACTCCAGCCAATCTGAAAAAGGCGAACCGTCGCGGGCGACTGAGGGCATGGGGCACTGCTGAACACGCACGCCACTATGGGAGACCGCGCGGTCGAGGGTGAATGGTCAGATGCGTTCCATAGTGCCTCGAAGTTGAGACCTGTACAACCAGGAAGGGTCCGTTGCGCCACTCTCGTGCCGTAGCTGCGCTGTGGCGGTGGAGATAGCTACGTTTTGTAAGATTCCCTCCAGGCCCTCCCGAAGAGGAAATCGCGGAACGTCCAATCACGAAATCTATTTGAGCGTAGCGGCGGGCTGCCTCCATGAGGGCCTGGCAACGCCAAAAACGCTCCATCGCGTCAGGCGCGCCAACTGCCTCGCAGCACAGGCACGGCGCCTATAGTTGAAACCGCCAGGCGCAAGTCCACCCGTTGAATAGAGTGTGAAGGCAAAAAGAAATGACAGCTGGCGGTACGCTGGGTCTGAAACGAGACAAGTTTTGAACTACACGCTCGGCAGTCGCGCCAGCGCGGCACGGCCCTATGAGATCGCGCCGCCTGCCGAGGCGCCAGCGGAGGACACCTTCGGGCACTATGGCATGGATGTTGGCATGCGCCTGCGAATATACAGCGGCCTGCGATGAGACCGCACCACGGCCTTCCTGCGCAGAAATGTGCGTGTCTCCCTCTGCGCTACAAACGGAACTCAACGTGACCAGACAGCGGATTCAGCCACGATTGCCATCGCCATACTAGCGGGGCTCCGTCGCGCAAGACTGCCTCCTGCAGTCTCGCGTAAAGCTCACGCCGGCGAGGGCACGTATCCGCCATTGTCCTCGTGCAGCTGCGACGTGGAGGGCGGCGATGGACCGGAAGGGCGCTGGGAGGCCGAGGGCGTCGAAGGTTGTACTCGCCAAACTTGGGTAGCCACCCCCCTGGTCCGCGAACCAATTTGCGCAGCATGTCCCTTTCAATGGCAAGCAGGTCGCTCGTGAGGTCGGCCAGCTGCAAGACGAAACTGAGAACGCTGATCGCCAGAGAATTGCACAGCAATACCGAGGCTGGAAGTCCAAGGCAAAGGTCATAGACGTATTCCACTCTTGCGATGCACTTGCGGATCGGGCCTGCCAGTGACGCGGCGCCAGCGCTAGGCCCCAGGACAAAGCCCAAATACTTGCCAGACAATGCTGTCTCGAAACAGCTCCATTCTGGAATTTCTTCCTGGACCAGGCGGGCAAAACTAGCCAAAGATATGCTCCATAATGGGGTGATCACACACTCATACGTCGCTCCCTCCCCCAGGGAGCCGCGAGGTCAACTGGGTCCCCGCACCACTCAGCTCCGCAGGACCTAATGGTGACAGCTTCACACTTCGCAGCCCCCCCCCCGGGAGCCGCGAGGTCAACTGGGTCCCCGTGCCACTCCACTCCGCTGGACCTCCCATGAGCCCACGAAAGAGGCGACAGCTTCCCGCTTCGCAACCCCCCAGGGAGCCGCGAGGTCTCAACTAGGTCCTCGTACAACTGCACTCCGCTTGACCTCCCATGAGCCCACGACAGTGGCGACAGCTTCACACTTGCGAACCCCCAGAAAGCCGCGAGGTCTCAACTGGGTCCCTGTACCACTCAACTCCGCTTGACCTTACAGGAGCCCACGAAAGTGGCGACAGCTTCACACGTCGCCAACCCCCAGAGAACCGCAAGGTCTCAACTGAGCCTCCGTACCACTCCACTCCGCTGGACCTCCCAGGAACCCAAGAAATTGCGAGGTCTCAACTGGGCCCACGTACCACTCCACTCCACTTGACCTCCCAGGAGCCCACGAAGAAGGCGACAGTTTCACACTTCGCACCCTCTCAGAAAGCCGCGAGATCTCAACTGGGTCCCTGTACCACTCCACTCTGCTGGACCTCCCATGAGCCCACAGAAGTGGCGACAGCCTCACGCTTCGCAACCCCACTGAATCCCCGTACCACTCCACTCTGCTAACCTCCCATAAGCCACGAAAGTGGCGACAGCTTCACGCTTCGCAGCCCCAGAGGGAGCCGCGAGGTCTCAACTGGGTCTCCGTGTCATTCAACTTCGTGCGACCTCCCGGGAGCCCGCTGAGCCCACGAAAGTGGCAACAGCTTCACACTTCGCAGCCCCACAAGGAGCCACTCCGCCACTCCGCCGGACCTTCCAGGGGACCAGAAGCAGGAGGCAGGAGGCAAGAGGGGGAGGACGAGAAGAGACGCGACCACAGCACGAGAATCCCACACAGGAGGGCCGGGGAAGAGCAGGAGGCAGGAGAGGGGGGAGACGGGAGGCAGGAGAGAGGAGGAGGGGGGGGGAAGGGGGAAGGGAGACGCGACCCCAGTGCTCTACTCCGAGCGAGAACCCGACACAGGAGGGCCCGGGGGGGGGGGGGGGGGAACACGCCAAAAAGGAAGCACATAGGCTTAAGTCGGGCCTGTCCCCCTACAGGGGGATTCTCGACAAACAATAAAAACATACCCCGAACATAATCAACAAACAATCCAAAAATAGTCCCGGGACTCTTTTTTGTATCTTTTTCTGACCCTTCTGGGGTATTCTTGGGGTGCTCTTGATTTTTCGCCGACAGTCCCCTGAAGGGGGACAACCCCGACTTGCACACGGGCGGACGTCGGGGCAGGGAAGCTGCACGAGGTCCCCAAGGTCGTGGATGGACAGACCCCCCTTCAGTAGGTTTCAAGAAAACGACCTGAGGCCCAAACCTGGCGGGCGCAAACCTGGAAAAGAACGGCCACGGCGCCCTCTCGAGAACCGAAAAGGACAACTCACTAATCGACATGTCACTGTTGGGGGTTCTGTCCACCCCCGACCAGGGCCCGGCACGCAGAGCGCCGCCGGGGGCGGCGCTGCGCGCGCCTGCCGGCGCCCCGCGCGAGGAGGCCCGCCGGGAGGCCGGGTGCGGAGAGGCGGGCCCTGCCCGGCCTTGGCGCGCGCAGCGGCACTGCGAGGGCATCGGAGAGTGCCTTTCCTTCGCGCGCACGGCGACGCTCCGATCCGCGCGGCGTCCTCGCTCGTGCGCGGCACCAAAAGGCCTTCTGCCTTCCCTTCGCGCGCACAGCGGCGCTCCTGGGGCATCGAGGAGTGACATAAACATAAAAACTCGGAGGTCCGCGCGGATTTCTCGGATCCGCGCTGGACCCCCATGGCGGCGCCTCCGGCGCCGCCCCTGGCGCCCTCCGCGCGCCAGGGCGAGTGTCCAGCGCCGATCCGAGAAATCCGCGCGGACCTCCGAGTTATTATGTTTATGTCATTTCTCGTTCCCCTGACTCCGATCCACGCGGCGTCCTCGCTCGTGCGCGGCACCAAAAGGGGCGGCTCAGCTCGGCACTGCGAATTCTCCGCCGCCGTGCTCTCGGGCACGCTGAGGCGCAGCAGAGTGCCAGACGCTGTCTGGCAGGGTGTCCACACATCGTCCCCAATTCCTCCCCGCCCCTTTTCCTCCTCCTCCTCCCTCCTCCTCCTCCTCTCCTCCTCCTCCTCCTCCTCCTCCTCCTCCCCTCCTCCTCCCCTCCTCCTCCTCCTCCTCCTCCTCCTCCTCCTCCTCCTCCCTCCTCCTCCTCCTCCTCCTCCTCCTCCTCCTCCTTCCTCCCTCCTCCCTCCTCCTCCTCCTCCCTCTCCTCCTCCCCCTCCTCCTCCTCCTCCTCCTCCTCCTCGTCCTTGCTGCGTGCACCAGACCTGGGTCTCGCGCTGACGTCCTCCTGGGCCTTTCCAAAGCTGCCTATCGTCTGCAGGACGGTGAGGGGAGGCCACCAAAGCCGACAAGATGTCCCTTCACCACCTCCATTGGCACACAGGAGCCTCTTCGACGCGACCAGTAAATCTAAAGAGGCCTCCAACAGGCCCGAAGACACCCATGAGACGCTATCCAGGATGCCCTCGAAAAGCCAAACATGATCGTCGAGGCCCACAGACAAAACCCACCGACAGCCACAACGGAGGCCCACAGTCTGCCCAAGCGGCTCCAAAAAACCTCTAGACTGCCCCGAGGGCACCCAGAGGAACCCAAGACGGCCGAGGGCCCTAAGGCGGCCCCACGACGACCCCAAAAGACTCCCCAAACGGCCGAGAGACCCAAAAGACAGCCCAGACAGCCCAGTAAGGCCCCAAAATGGCCCAACATGGCCCCACGATGGCCCGAGAGGGCCCATGGGACCGCCAAGACTGCTCACCAAGAGTCCCCACGACAGCCCCAAAACGGCCCAGTCAGGCCCCTGCATCCCTGACCCCGTGGCGAGCTGGCCGAAGATATCCGGATACCCAAACATCATCCGATTTGATCGTTTTTCAAACCGAGGACCCCCTCTCCTTGAAAACAATTGTGATTACCTTGTCAAACCCGAAAACGGCCCCCAAAAGGCCTAAATGCGATAGAAACGCCGCGATTGGAAACTTACCCCAAAGTCGACATACATATACATATACATATACATTTACATGTACATTTACATTTACATTTACATATACATCTACATCTACATCTACAGATACATCTACATCTACATATGCATAAACATATACATATACATATACATATACATATACACATATATATACATATACATATGCATATACATATACATATACATATACATATACATATACATATACATATACATATACATATACATATACATATACATATACATATACATAAACATATACATATACATAAACATATACATATACATATACATATACATATACATATACATATACATATACATATACATATGCATATACGTATACATATACATATACATATACATATACATATACATATACATATACATATACATATACATATACATATACATATACATATAAATGCACATATACATATACATATACATATATATATATATATATATCGCATAATACACTAATATAGCATATATGTGTGTATGAATTTGAACGTATATATATATATATATATATATATATATATATTAAATATGGATATGTAATTGCAGATGCGTTGATCGAAAGCCAGGGCGCCTGGAACACAACCCGGCCCACAGCTGGCCCACAGAGCCGGCAGAGGCCCCCATCCCACCAGGATGGGTGCCGTCCCTGTCGTAGTCGGCACTTCTCGATGGCCAAACGGCCCTGCCTACAGCTGGTCCAAAAAAAAACCCTCCGCCAGCCCGCTGAAGGTCGCTGGCCCACAGAGCCGGCAAAGGCCTCTGGCCCACCAGCCACTAGGAGGGCGCCATCCCTATGCCGGCCGCGACCAAGCAGCTGGCCCACAGATCAGAGCTTTCCAGCCCGCTGGGCTGGGAGGGCCGCCATCCCTGTAAGGGTCGCCACTTTGCGATGGCCACGGCGCCCGACCCACACCTCGCCCACAGAGCCGGCAGAGGCCTGCAGCCCGCCGGGACGGGCGCCATCCCTGTGAGGGTCGCCACTCTTCGAAGGCCAAGGCACCTGACCCACAGCAGGCCCAAACGCCAGCAGAGGCCTCTGGCCCACCAGAAGAGGCGCCATCCATGTGAGGGTCGCCGCTTGTCGATGGGCAGGACGCTTGGCCCGCAGCTGCCCCACAGGAGCCCGCAGAGCCCGGGGCCATCCTCGTGAAGGTCGCCACCGCTCGATGGCGAAAGCGCCCGGCCCACAACTGGCCCACAGAGAAGGCAGAGACCTCTGGCCCACCGGGAGGGGCTGGGCACCATCGGCGTGAGGGCCGCCATGTCTCGAACGCCGAGGCGCCCAGCCCACGGCTGGCCCCCAGGCCCACACAGCTGGCAGAAGCCTCCAGTCCGCGAGGAGGGGCGCAATCCCCGTGAGGGCCTGAGCATCGTGCAACCGACCCCCAGCCCCACCGGCGCGGGCTGGGCCCCACTGGTCGATTAACCCCCCTGGATGGGGATATAGGCTGCTCTCTTCGGGTTTCGATGGGCATATCCCCACCTGAGGCGGTGAGACGGTGGGGCTCGAGACGTGGATGGTGATGGGGATAGGGATCGGTTAAACAATGCTGAGGGTCGCCACCTTTTCGAGGCCAAAACGCCCGGCCCACTGCTGGCCCTCCGAGCCGGCAGAGGTAGGGAAACGAGCTCTATACACCGACGCTTTTTCTGACCCTGCGCTGAAATTCGAACAGGAACGCGGATCCTGGTGTATACGGGATCCTGGTCTATACATTTTTCGTTGTTTCCCTCGGGGAATTGGGGAGGAGTATACACCACACCACCCCGACATCGTTCCCGACCATCAAGAAGTCGTGGGATTGAAACAAAACCCGCCACTGTCGGAAGCTGGGCGAGGACTGGCAAATCCGTGGCTGCTAAAACGGTCTCCCCGGAAGAAAAAAACGGATCCCCGGAATCAAGCTCGACGCACGAAATAGCAAACGAGCTGCTTCCCGGAAGAAAAAAGCAACTTCCCGGAGCTCCGTTTTAGCAGCCACGGGGTTACCCTGAGATCCGACGCAGCGAAAAAAATTACAACATCGTGAACATCCGCGCCCGGAGCCCCGGACCCCATCTTCCTGCGTCATTTTTCGAGCCGCATCGATCTGTGAGGGCCCGGGGACCCGCGACGAAAAGCGAGCCGCCAGGATCTCAGGGTGCCGGCCTTCGCCGGGCTGCCGCCACTGGTGATGTAGAAGTTCCAATCTCCGACGAGCAGCCCTCCGGCCCGCCGGGAGGGGCGCCCTCCTCGGCGGCCGCAGCGCCCGGCCCCGATGGCTGGCCCGCGGCGCCGGCAGAGGCGCCCCGCCCGCCAGGAGGGGCGCCCCCCCCGGGGGAGGGGCCGCCACGCGGCCCACGGGGCCGGCCCACGGAGCCCCCCCCGGCCCGCTGGGAGGAGCGCCACTCAGAAGCCCCAAAGAGGTCCGGCGTATTGAAAAAACCAAGACGCAGGTTTTTCGCAATCCCAGAGATTCCACGCATTGAACTTATCCCGGCAAAGCAACCTAACAGCGATGTGTAGGAGCATATCTGGAAGCATTCCCCTTAAGATTGAGATGAGAATCCAGTTGTAGAATTCTGCTGTTCTCGCAGTCGTAGTCGCATTCGCGATGACAGTCGCAGTGGCAACGGCAGTCGCAGTCACAGCCTCAGCCTGAGCCTGCCTCAGCCTCAGCCTCACCCTGCCTCAGCCTCAGCCTGCCTCAGCCTCAGCCTCAGCCTGCTTCAGCCTCAGCATCAGTCTGCCTTCAGCCCCGGCCTCAGCCTCAGCCTGCCTCAGCCTCACCCTGCATCAGCCTCAGCCTCAGCCTCAGCCTGCCTCAGCATCAGCCTGCCTCAGCCTCAGCCTCAGCCTGCCTCTGCCTCAGCCTCAGCCTGCTTCAGCCTCAGCCTCAGTCTGCCTTCGGCCTCGGCCTCAGCCTGCCTCAGCCTCAGCCTGCATCAGCCTCAGCCTCAGCCTCAGCCTGCCTCAGCCTCAGCCTGCCTCAGCCTCAGCCTGCCTCAGCCTCAGCCTCAGCCTGCTTCAGCCTCAGCCTCAGTCTGCCTTCAGCCTCAGCCTCTGTGCCTCAGCCTGCCTCAGCCTCAGCCTGCCTCAGTATCAGTCAGCTTCAGCCTCAGCCTCAGCCTGCCTCAGCCTCAGCCTCAGCCTGCTTCAGCCTCAGCCTCAGCCTGGCTTCAGCCTCAGCCTCAGCCTCAGCCTCGGGAGCTGCTTCACCTCAGCCTCAAGTCTGTCCTTCAGCCTCGGCCTCAAGCCTCAGCCTGCCTCGCCTCAGCCTGCGCTCAGCCTCAACAAGCCTTCAGCCTGCCTCAAGCCTCACGCATCAGCCTGCCTCAGTATTTCAAAATGGTGGCCTGGAATGGAGTTCTGGGAACCGAAGTGCACCAAGTGGCCTACAGGTGTCTCCGGGCATTCAAATCATCCCCAGGATGGAGTTCTGGGAACTCGAAGAATACGAAGTGGCCTACAGGTGGCTCCGGGCATTCAAAATCATGCCCAGGAATGGAGGTCTGGGAACTCGAAGACCACGAAGTGGCCTACAGTTGGTTCCGGGCATTCAGAATCATGCCCAGGAATGGAGTTCTGGGAACTCGAAGACCACGAAGTGGCCTACAGTTGGCTCCGGGCATTCAAAATCATGCCCAGGAATGGAGAACTGGGAACTCGAAGAACACGAAGTGGCCTACAGTTGGCTCCGGGCATTCAAAATCATGCCCAGAAATGGAGTTCTGGGAACTCGAAGAACACGAAGTGCGTTACTGTTGGCTAAAGGAGCCTCCGGATTCCCCCGGATCCCGTCCGGATCCCGCCCAGACCCCGCTGGGGAGTCATGATGCTCTCTCTCTTTTGACACCACTAGAAACCTATCAGTCTTCAAAACGACTCATGATGAAAAACAGGTCCTGAGGGATCGGTCGAGACCTCCGGGGACCCCGTATTGAAAAAATCACGACGTCGGATCTCTGGGCCACAGAGCCCCCCTGGCCCGCTGGGAGGAGCGCCACTCAGAAGCCAGGAGGCCGTTTTTTTAATCGGGCAGCCAGGTCGACCAGGCGGGTTGCTGAAGCGTGCGTCCTGCATGAGTCGCGAAGAAGTCTCGAGCGACAGCGCGAGTTCCAGGCGAATCACGAGAAGTCCACAGCGGGAGCGTGATTCCCCGAGCGTCGAGGGCGCGGCACCCGAGGAGCCTGCAAGGAAGTCCCGCGCGAGAGCGCGGCTTCTGCAGAAACTGCGAGGCAGCTCCACGGGAGGGCGCGACTTACTGATAAATGAACCGGGGGAGGAGGAGGAGGAGGAGGAGGAGGAGGAGGAGGAGGAGGAGGAGGCGGAGGAGGCGGAGGAGGAGGAGGAGGACCGGGGGCGAGGGGCCCAGTTCCCTGGCACCCAGCTTGCCCTGGTAAAAAACAGGGTGCGAGCTCCTGGAGGAGCGCTGCATTTGAGAAATACAGCGTCTACCGTGGAGGGGGGAAACAGCAACGGATGCTCTTTTTGGAGATGCAGATTCAACAACGACAGCAGCAACAGCAACAACAGCAGCAGCAACAACAACCACGACGACGACGACGACGACAGCGACGACGACCACATTAACAACAACAACAACAACAACAACAACAACAACAACAACAACAACAGCAGCAGCAGCAGCAGCAGCAGCAGCAGCAACAACAACAACAGCAACAACAATAACAACAACAACAACAACAACAACAACAACAACAACAACAACAACAACAACAACAAGAATGATAACAACAGCAACCACAACAACAGCAACAGCAACAGCAACAACAACAACGACAACCACAACAACAGCAACAACAACAATAACAATAGCAACAACAGCAGCAACAACAACATCAACAACCACAACAACAACCACAATAACAACAACCACAACAACAATAACAACAACAACAACCATTATTACAACAACAACAACGACAACAACAACAACAACAACAATCATTTAAGACTGGGGACACTCCGTTCTCACTAGTGCCAGGGTTTTCATAGGAGGCGGGCAATACCCCCACTTTGTGGGGGGGCCGGTTCAAGCTCTACCAAATTTCCAAACGACTCTTCGCCACCACCCACACCCAGCTTCCCGCCCTATGACGTTCGGACACTTCACTTCGTGGCATGCGGACGACCGTGTCTACTATTCAGGGCCCCGCGGCCGACGACGACGGCGTGCGCGCGCGAAGAAAAAAACGAATGTGTCCCGCATGGTATTATTTGACAGGGATGATGGCCCTGGCAGGTGCGCAACCGTTGTCGCAGAAGTTCGAAAAAGTTGCTCGCAAAAGCCCGTTTGACAGAAATGTTTAAAAAGTGTTGGGTTTCCTACTAATCCGCAAGAGCGCGCGGGATGAGATTTTGACAATTTTTTGTTGAAAAACCATTGGTTTTTTTTTTTTTTTATGTTTTTATGTTAAAATCGCTGCGAACACTAAGGTTTTGGAAGGATTTCGTCTTGCGCGCGCGAATGTCCACTTTACCTTATTTTTTGCAAGGGATTCTTGAAATTTGATTATATTAGAACAAGAAATGTCATTTTCTATTGTTTTTTGCAAGGGAAAGCGGATTACAACAAAACAACCGGATCCTGTACACACCCTCTTTTCTGAGGCTTCCTCACGAAAATGATGAAAATGTAGCTGCGGCCTAGGCGGCGCAGGGGGGGCGCGCACCAGGGGGCCCAACAATAATTATTCTTTAGAATAAATAATGTTCAACAACAACAACAACAACAACAACAATTACTAGCACGTGGGGACACACCGTTCTCACAAGTGCCAGGGTTTTCATAGGAGGCGGGCAATACCCCCACTTTGTGGGGGGGCCGGTTCAAGCTCTACCAAATTTCCAAACGACTCTTCGCCACCACCCACACCCAGCTTCCCGCCCTATGACGTTGGGACACTTCACTTCGTGGCGTGCGGACGACCGTGGCTACTACACTGGCGTGGGGTACACACCCACAGAACTTGGTCACTTATTCGGGGCGCGCGTGTGCCCAGCATCCTGCAATTGTGACATACATACATGACACAGACAGACAGAGAGAGAGACGAGAGCAGACAGAGAGAGAGACAGAGAGAGCGGAGTTGGTCACATTTTTGGGGCAAGTTCCTGAGATCGTCGTGTTTTTTTGTTGGTCTTGCGCGCGCGAATGTCCACTTTACTTTTTTTTTGCAAGGGGGTATTGAAATTTGATTATGTTAGAACAAGAAAAAGTAGCTCGCGCGAGCTCATGTAACATAAATGTTGAAAAACCATTGGTTTTGTGGGAGTCGGACAGCGCGCGCGGGATGAAATTTGGACATTTTTTTGAAAAACCATTGGGTTTTTGATGTTTTTATGTTGAAATCGTTACGAAACCTAAGGTTCTGGAAGGATTTCGTATTGCGCGCGCGAATGTCCACTTTACCTTATTTTTTGCAAGGGATTATTGAAATTTGATTATGTTAGAACAAGAAAAAGTAGCTCGCGGGCTCATAGTTAAACATACTATGTTGAAAAAACCATTGTTTTGTGGGATTCGGACAGCGCGCGCGGAAGGACATTTTGACAATTTTTTTTTTTCTAAAAACACCATTGGGTTTTTGGATGTTTTTATGTTAAAATCGCTACGAACTAAGGTTTGAAGAGATTCGTCTTGCGGCGGCGCACGATGTCCACTTTAACCTTATTGTTTTTGCAAGGGAAATTCTTGAGGCTGATCAATTAAGAATACAAGAATTTTCATTTCTAATATGTTTTTTGCAAGGAAAAAAAAAACGGATACAACAAAACAAAAACCGGATCCGGTGACAATCCACTTTTCTGAAGCTTTCGCTAGAAAATGAAGGAAATGAGGCTGCGGCCTAGGTTTTGGAGGGGGGTCGCGCACCAGGGGTCTCAACAATAATATTTCTTTAGAAGTAATAATATTCAACAACAACAACAGCAACAACAACAACAACAACAACAACAACAACAACAATTACTAGCACGTGGGGACACTCCGTTCTCACCAGTGCCAGGGTTTTCATAGGAGGCGGGCAATACCCCCACTTTGTGGGGGGGCCGGTTCACGCTCTACCAAATTTCCAAACGACTCTTCGCCACCACCCACACCCAGCTTCCCGCCCTATGACGTTCGGACACTTCATTTCGTGGCCTGCGGACGACCGTGGCTACTACACTGGCGCGTGGCTACTACACTGGCGGATTGTGGCCCATGGCAGGCGCGCGAACGCCGTTGAAAGAGCTTGCGAAAGTAGCTCGCGCGAGCTCATGTAACATAAATGTTGAAAAACCATTGGTTTTTAAGGATTCGGACAGCGCGCGCGGGTAGAAATTTTGAAAATCCGTGCACGTGTTTTTCGAGTACCTACGGTGCGATTCGTGCGATTTTATGATACGCGGTGCTGAAATTCTTAAGAAACCCAATGGTGTTTGAAGATTTCGGCGTGCGCGCGCGAAGAAAAAACGAATGTGTCCCATATGGTATTATTTGACAGGGATGATGGCCCTGGCATGCGCGCAACCGTTGTTGCAGAAGTTCGAAGCACGTGAAAAGTTGCTCGCAAGAGCCCGTTTGACAGAAATGTTGAAAAAATATTGGGTTTCCTAGAAATCCGCAAGAGCGCGCAAGATGAATTTTTGAAACTTTTTTTTTGAAAAACCATTGGGTTTTTCATGTTTTTATGTTAAAATCGCTACGAAAACTAAGGTTTTGGAAGGATTTCATCTTGCGCGCGCGAGTGTGCACTTCGTGTCATTTTTTGCAAAGGATTCTTGAAGTTTGGCTATGTTAGAACAAGACATGTCATTTTATATTGTTTTTTGACAGGGAAAGCGGGCGTCAACAAAACTACCGGATCCGGACTCCCCCGTTTTGCCTGAGACTTCCTCACGAAAATGATGAAAATGTGGCTGCGGCCTAGGCGCGGCGAGGGGGGCGTGCACCAGGGGGCCCAACAATAATTATTCTTTAGAAGTAACAATATTCAACAACAACAACAACAACAACAACAACAACAACAACAACAACAACAACAACAGCAACAACAGCCACAACAACAACAACAACATACTAGAAAGAGCGTATTATACCGCTGCTAGCGGGCGGAAAACCGGGGGGGTCGCTGGGGGGTCCCAACCCGTCCCCCCCCCTTTCGAAAACCGGGGGGGTCACTACTAGTTCGAAGCCCCACCCCTCTCCCCCTCGCCGCCGGCAAACGGTTCCCGCCGCTCCTCGGGACAGTGGGACAGTAGTGGGGACACTGGGACAGTGGTGAGGACGGTGGTGGTGGGGACAGTGGTGTGGGGACAGTGGGACAGTGGTGGGAACAGTGGGAAAGTGGTGGGGACAGTGGTGGTGGGGACAGTGGTGAGGGGACAGCGGGACAGTGGTGTGTACAGTGGGGACAGTGCGACAGTGGCGCGGACGGTAGTGGTGGGGACAGTGGTGAAGGCGGTGGTGAGGACGGTGGTGGGGCAGTGGTACAGTGGGAAGAATGGTGGGGACAGTGGGGACAGTGGGACTGTGGTGGGGACAGTGGGGACAGTGGGACAGCACAGTGGGACAGCGGCGGGGACAATGGGGACAGTGGGACAGTGGTGGGAACAGTGGGAACAGTGGGACAGTGGTGGTGACAGTGGGGACAATGGTGGGAACAGTGGGGACAGTGGGACAGTGGTGGGGACAGTAGGGACAGCGAGACAGTGGTGGGGGCACTGATGTGGACAGCGGGGACAATGGTGGGAACAGTGGGGACAGTGGGACAGTGGTGGGGACAGGGGGACAGTGATGGGGACAGTGGGACAGTGGTGGGGACGGTGGTGGTGGGGACAGTGGTGTGGAGACAGTGGGGACAGTGGGACAACGGTGGGGACGGTGGTGGTGGGGACAGTGGCGAGGGCGGTGGGCAGGACGGTGGTGGGACAATGGGACAGGGGTACAGTGGGAACAGTGGTGGGGACAGTGGGGACAGTGGTGGGAACAGTTGGACAGCTCAGTGGGACGGCGGCGGGGGACAGTGGGACAGTGGAGACAATGGGGACAGAGGGACAGTGGTGGGGACCGTGGGGAAAGTGGGGAGAGTGGGACCGTGCTGGGAACAGTGGGGACAGTGGGGACAGTGCGACAGTGGTTGGGGCACTGGTGGGGACAGTGGGGACGGTGGTGGGAATAGTGGGGACAGTGGTGGTGGGGACGGTGGTGCTGGGAACAGCGGTGGGGGTTGGGGTACGGACAGTGGTGGGGACCGGGGACTTGTTTGCCGGCGGTGAAGGGAGGCGAGGGGGGCGTTCGAACCGGTAGTGACCCCCCTCGGTTTTCTGGAGGGGAAGGGGTGTTCGAACCGGTAGTGACCCCCTCCGGTTTTCCGGAGGGGGGGGGCGTTGGGGGGAGGGGGGGTTGCCGGGGGAAGGGGGGGGGGTCCAGCAGGGAGGGGAGGGGATTTTCGAAGGGGGGGTACCCCCGGGTTCCGGAGGAAACAGGGGGGAAAGTTTCCACAGTAAAGCGGCGGTGGATCACGCTCTCTCACAGACTAACAACCACAGTCATGATAACCACCACGACAGCGTAACAACCACATGATCAGCTACGACTACATGAGCAGCAGTCGCATTATGACCACAACGACATACCAACCACATGGGCAGCAACGACGACATGAGCAGCAACTGCATCAGAAGCAGCAATGGCGACCGGAGCAGCAGCCACATCAGCGGCAATCTCATGAACAACGTAGTAACGAGCAGCAACCTCATCAGCAAAACTGGCAGGGGGTATCCGATCACAAATTCCCATTACCGAGTGAGAACCCCCTTTATGAGAGAGCATAATCGGAGAAAAACATTTCGCCAGCGGTCTAGATAAATGCTTCGCTGGCACGGCGGCGGATTCGCCGAGGGCACGAGACAGAAACGGCACAAGGCATCAAGGCTCGACCCTTGGTGCTCCGTCCTGGCGCCACAAGGGGAGAGGGAAGGAGTGTCTCACCTCCCCCTCCTCATCCTCATCCTCATCCTCATCATCCCCCTCCCCCTCCCCCTCCTCCTCCTCCTCGTTTCGTTTCGTTTCGGCACGGGCCCGCCCTAGCGATCCCTAGCGCTCAACTCGGCAACACAGTGGAGGGGAAAAGACAACGGGGGCGGCAGCAGCAGCGGCGGCGGTGAGAGAGCGGCCCTCCTCCTCCTCCTCGTCCTCGTCCTCCTCCTCCTCGTCCTCCTCCTCCTCCTCCTCCTTCCCTCCTCCTCCTCCTCCTCCTCCTCCACCATACCCTCGCGTCTGGTCGAGCAACTGAAGTCATGCAAGAAACCACGATGGCAGAAGACAGCACGGCATCGGATCAGGACACCGCCAAGATCAATGAGATTGGTGCGCCAATCGTAGCCATTTTTGTCTCAAAAGGTGCACCGCTGCTCCGTGTTCAGGCAAACCTGCCGGCAGAACACGGCTCTCTCCGCAAAAAAAGGGTGGTGAACCAGTGGCTGCTACAAATACATCAACTTGTCTGCCGTTGCCCGTCGTCCAAAGTCTCTACTAGCAGGCAAATTACTGTCACGGCAAAGAAGTTGGCGGATGCTGAGGAGCAGCGCAAGTCAGCAGCTGCTCAGATCCCAAAGCCTGTGCAAGGTGAAGTGCAATGCCCCCAGCCCTGTGTCACGGGCATCGATCTATCAGTCGAATCCATTGGCAAACCACTCGATGGTTTGGAAGCGGAGCCGTCTCTTTATATCAGTGTGTTCAGGCGTGTGAGAAAGCTGCGAGAACTGGATAATGCAGCTGCTGAGAAGCGTGCTCGTGGTGATGGCAGAGGTGCGAATCCTGAGGGCGCTGCTCGTCTGAGCAGTAGCGAAGGACCAGCCACCCTGTCCAAAAGGAACATATTCCAGTCCCGATGGAGTGTGACGCCCTGCAAACCTTCAAGAGTTGTTCAACATTTCACTCTGAGCTGAACCCCCTCCAAAGGAGTCCCAACTACGCGCCGCCATCAAAATGCTCCGCAGCGCAATCGGGTCCCACATCGCAAGGAAGACACGCGCGGTGGCTTGAAGAGACGGCTGCGATGACAAGCTGTTCTTGTTCAAAGGCCGCCGGCATGCCGGAAGGCCTTGCTAAGTTGATCAACAGGCCACCAACGTATCAGTCTCGCCCTTGGGCGGACTGCAGGTACGGCTCGGACGGTAGCGATGCGAACTGGAATGGGAAAGGTCGGAGAAATGGGTCAATTCACGGCCCGGTTCGGACCCACAACCCAATGCCCCAAGTTGACCGGCTTCGCCGCAGAGCAGTTGCAATGAAAAATCGGATGAAGGGATCAAGAGAGGTGGCCACCAATTTCGTCCCCATAAACTCGCCCTCCCACGGCCCTCTTGTCATGATGCTAAGCACTCATGAGTACAACTGTAGCGTTGCCATGGCTCAGGAACATCATAGCGATGCGGCATTGCTCCCAGATCTCCAGCACAGGCGCCAGAACGTTGGCAAGGCGGTGGCGCGGGAGCCATCAATGAAGACGGACAGAGTCGGATCGGCAGGTGCAGTAGCCGTCCTCGCGCAGAAGCAGTGGCTTATGTCCAAAACCCCCTGCAGCCTCCGACCGATCCTGCGTTGCACCTACGCCGTGTGGTGGCGGCAACGGTGCACGCTGTCGTATCGGGAGGGGTGGCGTGTATTTCCACATACTTGGTGGTTGGGCTACAGCTGTTTGTTGCGAACCTTCCGAAACTGTCCGTCATCACAGCGTGCATTGTAAAGTTGAATGCGTTGAACCAACCGTGGATCATCGGAGCGGGCTGGAACCTGGATCTAGGAGCAACATGGACGAATGATTCGTGAGGCTACGCGAGGTCCGTCATAGCACAATCGAGCCGACCTGCATCCAGTCGACCCCAGGGACCCGTTGGGACTTGTTTTATGCTTCAGAATCATTGACATCACAACTCGGGCATGCTTCGGTCAATGTCGAGATCGATGAATTTACACACTTTTTTGTTGTGATCCCGATGGTGGGTAATATAAATGACGCGTGCTGCCACGTGGCCATCAAATCCAAGGTGCCCCTGACATGCCCGCCAACAGGCTACACTCCCGCTCATCCAACTCAGGAGTGGCACCGAGCCCAGGATCGTCTTCGACGGGCCTCCACGTAGGAGGAGCTCACCGCGCGCTGGGACGAAGCGCTGACAAGTTTCGACGCCGAGCTCTTGGACGGTTTCGCAGGCATCATCATTGACATGCGGGGTCGACAAACTACAAGTGGCGGGCCTACAGCAGATGGCTTCGTCATGTTTGCAGTGTCGATGTCAAGTTGAGGTCGTGGGATGAGAAGCTCAATAACACAATGGCAAGTTGCTTTGAATCGGAAACTGTGCATGAACAAATGTTGCACGACACCTTTGACCTCTTCGAACGGGTGATACGTGGACAGATGAGGTATGAACTGGATAAGAGCTGAAAAGAAAACGGCCACTGGGCCACTGGAAGCAACAAAAATGAAATGCTACATGCCTAGATTTACCAACCCATGGCGACCATGCTCAGGGTCACCTCAAGCACGCGGCATTCGTCAAGCAGGCAGCCCAATCCCATGATGCGGGATAAATCACGATGCGCTTTACTGTGAAGCAGAATGCATTATCCCATCATGTTTGATAGATCATGGCTCGTACTCTTTCCTACCACGTGGGTGGGCCCATGGGAACGCGCGGGCACCCCCGCACTCACACGTGGCCGGCTGGAATGTCCACGCGGCGCCCGCTGGACCCCGCGGGAAACGCCAGCCTCGCGGTCGCAACACGAAGGAGCAGGAAGGACCCTACGACCCCCTTTTTCCAGTGACCGGCTGCGGTCGAAGGCCAATTTAAGAAGACGCCGAAGCAGAGCGGCAGGTAGGACACCCTGTCGTACTTCAGGCCATGGCCTTTCGCGTCGCCTGTGCGATAGCCCGTCCACGGGGTTGGATTTCGCGTCGAATCCATCAATCACGGGAAAGATCCACTGGGCCGCAGTCGTCCCCCAGACAAGGTCAACGATCGCGTCGCCCCAAAGACTGACGACGAACCTCTCATGAATGCCGCCTGCGACGCATATTTGTCGATGCAACGCACCCAAACTTCCCCGCAGGAAACCAGGCCACGCGACAAATATCACGATCGGGTTAACGGCCTCCACGCCCAAGATATCACGCACAAATCGATGCTGGGGCGGGCTGAGGCCCACGCCATCAGCACCATGTGAAGGGCCACTACCGCGGTAATGGACCCCGCGACGCCTGTAGGAAGATGCACAGCGCTGGCCAGACGACAGTAGGCGGACCACGCAGGGGACTTTCAAAAAAAAAAAAACGCAGCGAGCGGCGCTCTGAAAATCGGAAGTGGGTACGAAATATGGAAGTGAACTGAGGTTGCTGGCAATCTCACGGGGGGTGGGGAGGCACGAAGCACGGCAAGCCACCATTCAATAGCTTCCACACTTTGATGGTCGAGGGCGCTCCTATTTTCGTGCTGGCGGAGCGACAGGGATATTATTCTGTCGTGCCATATCTACCCCAGAGCACGCTAGCCGCGCGCTGCAACTTACCCGGAATCTGGACGGCAAGTCCTGGACGTAGGTTGCATTCCCTCATCGTGTCACGAAGGCTACCACGAAGAACGTTCATCCGATGCTCTGTCATGGACACGATCAGGGGCCACTGCGAGATGCCCGCATTGCACCACAACGCGCCCAATATCCTCTGCCGCTGCGATGGCTCAGGCGACCTCTTGCCCACGGCACGCCGAACGCGCGGCGCGGCACGCCAACCGCCACCCATAGAGAATCGCAATGTTTCGCTCGGCCCCGACCACGTCGTCGACGCAATGCTCGACCGCCAAGGCTGCCACGACGGCCAAGACCCAAAAGCACCGAGCAGGGCACCTGGCAAAGTTCAGAGGGGTAGGTCTGACACCAAAGTCTGCGAATTCGGAGCCATGTACACCGAGCGTTGCAAGATGGGGTCATACTAGACTATACCTTCAGACCGCAAATGCTTTCCACAGACGGAACCTGCTTGAAGGCCTCCGCAAAGTCGCTCGCGACCCAGGGCATCTCGGCGCCGGAAAAGTCCCCTGCAGCACGCAATGAGCCAGCAACGAAGCCCAACGAAGCCAGGCGATGGGCGCACCGGCACCCCGCTGTTTCACTTTGCCCACCTTCCAAGAAATCATCCTGCACGCGAACGGCCGGGGTCTGCGCCTCCCCGCGCCGCCACCATGAATCATGGCGGCGTCGTACCACGCAAAAGGCGACACGCGGCGAGCCCTTGACGTCACCCACAGAAAGTGCAGGGATACCAAAGTCCACCACTTCCACGGACTTCCCCCAGGCCTCCTAATCCAGGGTGCGAACCCCACTCGCTTCAAGCCAGTCGGCGAGCTTCCTGTCGCGCGAGTCCGCATTGTTCAGCAACTCACCGGTCGCGGACTGAGGGGCAAGCTCACGGGCCAGCTGCGCCCGGGCACGGAGTTTCCAACACAAACGACCGGTAGACCCAGCGCGAAGCCAGAGAATAAACGCGCGCCCGCGCACTCAACCACGAAATAGACCTCACGCATAAGGAGGACGTTCTCGGGCGGGCCTTCAGCGCGCAACGCCGCCCAAGTATGCCCTGGAGACAAGGGGCAGCAGCACTCGGCCTCGGCAACGGTGGCGGCCGAGAGCTCCTCCACAGCGCCCACTATTATCTCCTTTGACCTGATCAGTCCATGCTCATCGACTGGCCGATGCTTCAAAGCGTAGGCAACGGATGCGAGGGGAGCGGGCCGCTGCACACATGCGGCACAGCATGCCTTGCTAGAAACACACCGTTTGGGGCCCACGGCGCTACGAGCGCATCATGATTGAGCAAGTATTTGAGGAAGCCCGTGCGATGCAGCACTCCCTGTTTTTGTTCGGATGACGTGGATGGCGCTGTCACGCCACAGGAGTCTTGCATCATCCGTCAAAACTCACATCATCAAAAACGGGTTGACGCGCCACGTCAGCGTCGCCACTGCACACCCCGTCAACGTTGCCCATTTCCATGCCAGGGCAAAACGGAGCGCGGGCTGGGCGGGTGCGACTCGGACGATTCACAGATGCCGACAGTGGGAGGGCGGCGCCAACGAGTGCCTTGCGCGCGATTTCACCCAAGACCAGGACATCACATCGACAATGACACTGCACGACACGCTGTTGATCATACTTTTGTCGAAGGCAATTCGTTTCGCACGTCACCACTGTGAATTTGCTTCGCGTCGGTTCACCCGCGCGCCGCCTGGGCCCGTCCATTTCTTCGCCCCGCTCCTCAGTTTCACTCCCGTTCTTCGCCCAGCTGCTCAGCTTCAGAGCCCGACCTCGGCTTGAACAACTACGGGCTCACCTTGAATGACAAAAAACATTCCGCCCGCTCCTGGGGCGCGCGCAGCTGCCGCGAATTCAATCGGGACGCGCGCGCGCCATGGGCCAAGGGCAAGGGCAGACTCGCCGCGTTGCCTTCGCACGCGCTCCGCATTGCCAACCCGACTAAGTGAACCGCAAAGTAATTGGGTTCGCAGCTTCAGCGTCGCCCATGTCCACCCACGCAACGTCGCCCCCTTCAACGTCGAGGCAGAGCAGAACGCGGCCTGGGCAACTGCGATTCGGAAGTTCCACGGATGCGACATTGACACTGGAGTAGCTGCGCCAAGAAGTGCCCCGCGCGCGATTTCACCCAAGACCGGGACATCACATCGACAAGGACACTGCACCACACCAGTTTGATGTCAAGTTTGTCGAGGGCAATCCAATTTCGCATGCCCTCGTTGCGACTTTGCTTCGCGTCGCTGCACCCCCGCGACGCCTGGGCCCCCCCATTCCTTCGCCCCGCTGCTCAATTCCACTCCGCGCGCCGCCCGGGCTCAGGGGCAACGACGGGGGGGCGGGCATAGCGGGGGATGCATCGACCCAGTCCCCCATTGATCGCCGCTAGGGGCCCGGTAGCACCACCGCGCCCAGGACGGCGCGGATTCGCTATCGGGCTATCGGCGACGCATGGCCGCGTCCAGCTCGATGCGACCCCCACTATGCCAGTCCCCCCCCGTCGTTGCCCCTCACCTGGGCTCGGGGCGCCGGCACGGCCAGCGCGGCCATCGACCTGGAAGGCCCCCCGCAGCGCGGGCACGGCCAGGACGGACGGTGCCGGGGCTGCCGCTCGCGCCGACGGGGCCCGCCCCAGGGCGGCGGAGCCGATATGATTCAGAACGCCACAGTGACGCGTGAAGCGCTTGGATCTACAAATTTATCTCAACCTAGGCCCCAGAAGCGTCTGGAATGCCGCTTTGATGCTCAAGAGGGGCGCGCAGTAGCTCAAGTGCTTGTTGGGCTCAGGAAGCAGAAGCAAAGGCTTTGTGCTATAAGAGCCCAACCTGCACTTGAACAATTACGGGCTCATCCCGAGTAGCAAAAAACATTCCGCCCGCTCCTGGGGGGCGCGCAGCTGCTGCGGATTCGCAATCGGGATGCGCGCGCGCGCCACGGGCCGAGGGCATGGGCAGACTTACCACGTCGCCTTCGCATGTGCTCCGCACGGCCAACCCTCGACTAAATGAACCTCAAAGGTAGTGGGCACCACTTCAGCGTCGCCCATGTCCGCCCATTGAATGTCGTTCATGTCGATGCCGAGGCAGATGAGAACGCGGCCTGAGCGGGTGCGACTCGGAAGATTCACGGAAGCCGACAGTGGGAGGGCGGCACCAACAAGTGCCTTGCGCGCGATTTCACCCAAGACCAGGACATCACATCGACACGGACACTGCACGACACGCTCTTGATCTTACTTTTGTCGAGGGCAGTTCGTTTCGCACGTCCTCATTGCGAATTTGCTTCGAGTCGCTTCGGCCGCGCGTTGCCTGGGCCCCTCCCTTTTCTTCGCCCCGCTGCTCAGTTCCACTCCGCGTGCCGCCCGGGCTCGGGGCGTCTGCCCTTGGAGCGCGGCCCTCGGCTCGGATGGCCCTCCCCCGCGGCGCGGGCACGGCCAGAAAGGGCAACGCCAGGGCTGCTGCTGACGCCGACGCGACCCGCCCAGGGCGCGGAGCCTATGTAATCTGCTACGCAGCAGTGCCGCGTGAACCGTTTGGAGATGTAGCTTTATAGCAGCCACGGCCGCCAGGAGCGTCTGGCCTCGTTTTTCTGGTAATCAGGCCCAGCCCGTGGTTGCTCCCAACTGCTTGCTGGGCCCTTGAAAAGACAACGGTTGTTTCCTATTTCAGGACCCGCGACTCCTTGAGCAACTACGGGTCAATCAAGAGCGAGAACAATCATTACGGGACGCTCCTGGGGAGGCGCCCCTGCTGCGCCCTCTGTCGCCGCCACCGCCGCCAGCGCGACCCCTTCCGCGTTGTAGTCGGCAGCAGGCGGCTGGCTCAGAGCGTCGCAGCCCTCCGCGAAGAGGAGGACAACCGTCCGCCCGTGGCAGCCACGCTTCTCGCGGGGCCGGACGACCCCGACTGGCCGTTGGTGTCGAGGATCGAGCGTCGTTGATGGAGCACCCGATGCATCTCGGCGAGAGGGGAGGTGCTCGGAACGCAACTCGCTTAGGGGAAGACCGCTCGAACCATTGCGCGAGGGGGGCCCGACGCCGCCGTGCCCGAGGCCACTTCTGGGCCCGAGGCAGGACTCCAGCATCTCTCCGATGGCCCCGCTCCGTCGCTGCGCTTCCCGCCCCTCGTGGGCCGGCGGAGCGCCGGCCCGAGCCAAAGCCCGCGCGGGCCCTCGTTCCAGCGTGCAGCCAGCCCGTTCCCGCCTGACGGCCGCGCGCCTCCAGGCTGTCCGCGCCTCCTCCCCCCCCCGCGTCCGTCTTCGCCTCCAAGGGGGAGGGTTGGGAAAGGCGGAAGGAAGAGCGGCGAGCATCGAGACCTCTATCCTTTTCCTCCCGTCCCCTCCGTCCCCCCCCTCCCTCCCCTTCCTCATCCTCCTTCTCTTTCCTCCTCTCTCCTCCCTCCTCCTCCTCCTCATCATCTTCATCATCGTCAATACCACCACCACCACACCACCACCCAACCACTCACCACACACATCATTCATCATATCATCATCCATTCATCCCTCATCAATCATATCATATCATCATCATCTATCATATCATCTTCATCATCATCATCATCATCATCATCATCATCGTCATTAAGCATATCATCATCATCATCTACATCATCATCATCATCATATAATAATTCATCATAATCATCATCATATCATCCTAGTCTCCTCGTCCTCCTCGTCCTCGTCCTCCACCTCCTCCTCCTCCTCCTCCTCCTCTTCCTCCTCATATTCTTCTTAGTATTAGTATGCTTCTCAGTTTGCGTATTTTTATTAATATTATTATTGGTATCAGTATTACTATTGATGCTATTATTAGTATTACTACTATTATGACTATTATTATTACTAGCATTAATAATATTATGTTCAGTATGACTACTAGTATTGTTAGTATCTGTTTGTTATTATCATTATTGTGATTGCTATTATCAGTATTATGATTATTATTAGTATTGTTATTATTATTCGTAATATTATTATTATGATTATTATTAGTGGTAGTATTAGTATTATCGTTACGAATACCAGTATTAATATTATTAGTCGTATTATTAGTAGTGCTATTATTCTGATTATTATTAGTATGCGTAGTGTTAGTAATATTATGCGTGTGATTAGTATCACTAGTATTATTATGAGTATAATTAGTCTTATTCTTATTATCTTATTACTATTATTCGTATTATTATTCGTATTATTATTATTCGGCTTAGTAGTATTACTCTTCCTGTTATTCTGCATTTTTATTATCATTCGTCATCTTATTGTTAATAGTATTCCTCTTCCTCCTCCTCCTCCTCCTCCTCCTCCTCCATCCTATCTCCTCACGCCTCCTGCGCCTCCTCCTCCTCCTCCTCCTCCACCTGCTGGCTGCAGACCTCAAAAATACACATAATATTCAGCCTGACTGGCCTGGATCGTATATTCCTCGACTTAGGCCCACAAATGTAAATCATAATGGATGATGGGCTGACAGTGGTGGTTGACTGAAGTGCTCCTTTCTGCATACGCGGTGGACCGATGCTAGGTCCAAGCCATGAGAATTTGACTCAAGTGCAAGGCTTGTGGTGAAATCCATATGGGCGTTTGCGCATCGGTAATCCATTCGCCTATTGGTCTGCTGACGTGCGGGATGTGGTGCATCGGCATGTGTACGCGCAGCGTTGGGTATCCCTACTACTTCGCCTTTGCGGTGCTACCTCATGGGGACTAGACAG
>CAUYUJ010003989.1:0-73941 GCA_963575745.1 Prorocentrum cordatum
AGGAGGAACAGGAGCAGTTAGTGGTAGGGCCCCAGAGCTTCTTAAGTGGCCAGGATCACGAAACCAGGTTTGCCGTAGCTGGTGTCTTTTCGGGGTGACGGCAGTTCGGGTGAGTGGAAGTGGGACGGAGGGGCGCCCCTGGTACAGATCACTGAACCAGGTTCCACTACAACCAGTTCTGCCAACGCCCGAGGCCAAACCACCCCAATCCAACCCGAAGGCCTCAGTTTGCCTTCCATCTCCAGTGGGGGGCGGCCAGGGAACACTGAAAAAACACATGGGACCCGTACCCCCCCAACCCGAAGTTCGGGTCACATTTGGGTCAAGTTCGGGTCTTGCCTCTTGTGACAGGCTTACCAACAGTTGTGCCATTTATGCGCAGCTGGTCTGAGCAGTCGCGAGCCATTGTGCTATCTACATATGCATGTGTGTACAGTCGGGGCCCTTGAGAAGGAACCCTTTTCGTTCGGGAGGGGCTCGGTTTTCCTTGATAATTCTGCAGTTTGCCTTCGGTTTTCCTGAGGTTTTCCATGGGACATCGAAGTTCAACTTATGGGAGAAAGGGGCCCCGCTCCTCGTTTAGGGTACCTTAGGTCAACGCCCCGACTGTATATATACACATCAATATATATATATATATATATATATATATACACACATACACATTTATACACACACGTCTATATGTATACATTCGCATCCTCTCAGCCGTGTGTGGAACACATCGCAGTCGGAAGTTGCCCATCCATCACACCCGGATTGGGTCTACTCCGAAAAGCAGGCTCACTTTTCGCGCCCGCTCCCGGGGATCTCCCGTGCGTGTTTCGCCGCGGCTGCACGGCGTCGACGGAGCTCTTTTTTGTTTTTTTTGTTTTTTTGTTTTTTTGTTTTTTGCTTTTGGCGCGCGTGCGCGTCGCGGCCGCCTGCGGTCCTGCCAGGGGCAACCGGGCGTGTCCCCCTACAGGGGGGTTTTCGACGGAAAAACAATTCCCCCCAAAATACCCCAAGAAGGTCCAGAAGTATTCAAAAAATAGTACCCAGACTATTTTTGGACTATTTTTTGGGGGGGGGTATTCTTTATTTTTCGTCGAAAATCCACCTGTAGGGGGACAGGCCCGACTTAACCCAGGCCCCGCTGCGTGTCCCCCCCCTCCCCCTGTCGGGCCCGCCCTTCGGGCCGCCCAGATCGGTGCGCAGCGCGGAGGCGCGGGCCCCGCCTCGAACTCGGCGCTGCGTCGGGCCTGTCCCTCGACAGGGGGAAATGCTCCCAAAAATGATCAACAAATAGTCTGGGGACTGTTTTTGGGGAATGCTTGGGCCATGTTAGAATTTTTTTGAGTATTTGTCATTTTTTGTCCAAAATCCCCCTGTAGGGGGACAGGCCCGACCTCAGCGATCAAACGGAGGAGATGGGATCAACAGCACTTTTTTCTGATGGCCCGGCGGGTGGGGCTGAGGGAACCCGCTCGCCACCTTCGCTCCTCGAAAGTGGTTTGGGCCCGACGGCTATGGAGCAGTGCGAGCTGCTGGTGCTCATTGCGCCATGCGCGAAAACAAAATCAGCAGCCGCCACCACCCCAACAAACCAACGAATTTACCTCCACACTTCTCTGGTGCCTCTCCGAGGTGCGCAGAGGATCAATTGCTGAACCTCATGGCAGATATGCTGTTCAGCGGTTGACCCCCCTGCATCCTTGCAACCGTCGCATCGGCGTCACCCCAACATACTAATACTATGTGAGCGTCGCCCGCCCAGGGGCGACGCGCGCACCGAGAAACCTTAGAGCTTATCGTATACGTGTCGTGGCGGGCGCTTTCTGGCCACACCGCTCGGGAAGCGATACACTACAAGATGGGTATACTGTATGTTCGGTTCGGACGCGCCCCTCCAAGGAGGACCTATACTACTAGTATGCTTCTGTGTGCCCAAAGCTATGCTGTTCAGCTGTCGACCCCCCTGCCCCCTTGCAGCCGCCGCATGCCTTCGGGAGCGGGCACGGGCCCGCGCCCAGCCGCTCCCTGGAAGGGCCGCTCCCCCCCGCCCGACCCTGCTCCCTCGAGGTCCGACGTCGCGAAACATTGCCTCCTCCTCCTCCTCCTCCTCCTCCTCCTTCTCCAGTCCCCTCCAGCCCACTCCAGCCCCCTGCTCCCCTCCTCCTCCTCCTCCTCCTCCTCCTCCTCCTCCTCCTCCTCCTCCCTCTCTCCTCCGCCTCCCCCTCCCCTCCTCTCCTCCTCCTCCTCCTCCCCCTCCTCCCCCCCCCCCTCCCCCCCCCCCCCCCCCCCCCTCCCCCTCCCCTCCCCCTCCTCCTCCTCCTCTCCCCCCTCCCTCCTCCTCCTCCTCCTCCACCATCGCGAGAGCTCACGACCGGAGCCCCGCACCTCCGCCCCTCGGGCCCTGAGCCCTCCTCGGGCCCGGCCGACTTGCGACGGGGCCCCCCTCGGTGGCGAGGCCGCCCCGGTCGGAGGAGCGGCGGCGCGCCCAGCTCTCGGGCACCGTGGGCGATCGCCCCGCCGCGCGCGCGCGAGGGCGGGCCGCGCGCGGGCACGGCGCCGCGAGGGGGCCGCCTCGGAGGCAGCGTCAGGGGGGGGATGTCGGGGGCCACGAAAGGGGCCCTCGGGCGCGGGGGGGCCTCCGCCTCCGCCTCCGCCTCCGCCTCCGCCTCTTCCTCCGCCTCCTCCTCCTCCTTCGCCTCTTCTCTAGGCTCGTGGAAATCGATGGATGGAGAGGAAGCAGGCTGCCAAATCGTTTCCAGATGTCTAGGGCATGTGTCACACATGTTGTACATCTGTGAAAACATGCTTGAAACATTGTTAGAACATATTTCACGTATCTTAAACACAGTTTTAATTCAATGATGAGTGTCCATTGTCATGGCATCTACAACGAAAGGGGAGGATAGACGTAGGGGGGGATACATCGACTCCCAATAGCCCCAACCTGCACAGGAAGGTGCGGCTTCACTATTGGGGTCCTATCGCTGATCGATCGGCGACGTATCGCCGATTCTGGGTCGATGCATCTCCCCCTGTGCAAGTCCCCCCTTGCCGTTGCCCCTCAGGATAGGCGGAGGGGGGACGACGTTTCGAGGTTCGGGGGCAACGCTAGGGGGGGGATCAAGGCGAAGATGAAGACACGCCACAAACAGAAGTTTTTGCGCTCCGCGCGGGTTTCTCAGATCGGCGCCCATAGGCCCCCCTGGCGGCGCCTCCGGCGCCGCCCCTGGCGCGCTCTGCGCGCCAGGGAGGGGGGCGGCGCAGATCCAAGAAATCCGCGCGGAGCGCCAACAGTGATGAGGTGATCAAGGGGCAGCGTGAGTCACCACCCACCGAACCACCCCAGCCCATCCCGAAGGCCCCAATCTGCCCGCCATTCCCAGTGTGGGGGGGGGGCGCCAGGGAACACGGACACAAAAACACGTGTGGAATCCGCCCCCCCCCCCCCCCTCCCCCAATACGAAGTTCGGGCCTTCGGGCTGGGCTGGGGGGGTCTGGTAGGTAGTCAGTGAGGGGCAGCGTTAGGGCGGATAGGCTCAGGGTGATGGGCCTCTTTTCCACCACCACCACCATAAGTTGGAGGGGGAGGGGGTCCTCCTCCTCCTCTCCTCCTCCTCCTCCTCCTCCTCCTTCCTCCTCCTCCTCCTCCTCCTCCCCCTCCTCCTCCTCCCCCTCCCCCTCCTCCTCCTCCTCCTCCTCCCTCCTCCTCCTCCTCCTCCTCCTCCTTGTCCTCCACCTCCTTCCCCCCTCCAACCTATGGTGGTGATGGCGGAAATCAGGCCCCTCACAGGGGGGAATGCACCGACCCCGATCGCCCATCGATCGCTGATGGGGTTGCCAGTCGCGGCCCGCCCAGGACCGTGCGGCTTCGCTCAGGAGGGGCCCGCCGCCGACCTGTCGGCGACGGTAGCGCCGACTCCAGCTCGGAGTTCCCACCCCTGAGCCGATCCCCGGGTGGCTGTCGGGTCACAACTCGGGCCTCCAGAGCTGTTCTTAAGTCGGGCTTGTCCCTCTACAGGATGGAGCATTCAGAAACAGTCAACAATAGTCTGGGGACGCTTCTGCATGTTTTTACACATTATCGTTGGGCATGTTTCATTTTTCGTCCAAAATCCGCCTGTAGGAGGCTATGCCCGACCCAAAGCTGCTCGGAACGATCAGAGAACCCCCGGAACGCTCTCGGCGAGGCGCAGCCACTGGAAGGCATCCCGAGGCCAGAATGCCGCCGAGAGCCGATTGCAAACGTGGAGGAACCTCACGCCTCGAACCTCAACACTTCGTTCCCCCCTCCTGTTTCCTCTCGGCGCAGTCGGCTGCCGGGCCCGTTGCTTTGCTCTCTGGCGGCGCCAGGAGTCCACGTGGGTGCGGGCGTCCTCGTGGCACCGACCGCCGCCCCGTGCTGAGAGGGGCAAGATAGGAGTCGAGGGATGATCGGGTCGGACGAACTGGGGGGGATTAGGGTTCTGTCGGGCGTGTCCCCCTACAGGGAGATTTTCGACGAAAAATAAGAAATGCCCCACAAATGCCCCAAAAAGGTCAAAACATACTCAACAAATAGTTCCCAGACTATATTATTTTTGATTATTTTTGGGGTATTTTTTTCGTCACAAATCCCCCTGTAGGGGGACAGGCCCGACTTCAGATTAGGGAAGCGGGGGGTACGAAATCTGCTGCGTGCAGCTGGTTTCGGCCTCGCTCGCCCAGCGCTTTCCTCGATGTGTTGGCGCTCCGGGCGCCGGGATAATCAGCTACGTACAACGGCTGATTCGCTACCCCCTTTTACTAACCCCGTCTGTCGTGCGCACCGGGAGGGATGATGATGAGGAGCTGGATTGGGTCGCTGCGGGCTGAGATCTTTTGATTTTGGCTACGGTATGCTTCCATGCAAGCGTATGGGTCCGACTACTCTCCTCACTCTGAATCGTTTGTTTTTCACCAGGTCGTGAGAAGTGCCCTCAGAAGGGGGCGGTGCCAGCGTCCTAGTGGGCACATGGCGGCGGCCAGACGGGTTTGGGGGGGCGGTATCCTACGGCGGTTTTGCAGAGTATCCCCCGGAGACGTCCACGTTTTTAGCTATGATCTCCTCGGTGTGCTCGCAGAGCGTGTCCGAGATGGTGTGCCAGGGAATGACATCCCTGACGGCGCGGCATGATCTTGTGTGCCTCTCGTCCCATCCTTCGAGCTCGTGCAGCAGTATGGCTGTGCGCTCGGAGGTGCTGCTTCTGTTCGGCTCTCTTCGGCAAATCACGCGGTGTGCGCTTCGGGAGCTTCTTCTTCTTCTTCTTCAAGGGTGCTGCATGAGGAGGAAGAGGCGGACAACGTAGTGAGGAGGACGAAGAGGAGGAAGAAGGAGTACGAGCACTGAGGAGGCGGAGCAGGAGGAGGAGGAGGAGGAGCAGGAGGAGGAGCAGGAGGAGGTGGAGGACGAGAGGGACAAGGAGGAGGAGGAGGAGGAGGAGGAGGAATAGGAGCAGAAGGAGGAGGCGGAGGAGGAGGAGCAGGCGGAGAAGGGGCGGCGAGGGGGCGAAACCAACTCTACTTTAACCGCCTTCGTACTTGATGATTTTAACGTTCTTCCGAGCGGTCAGTATTTCCTCTCCGCGCCATTCCTTATTATCCAATTCACGGTGATGACCCGTTCGCCGTTCAAGACCCAGCCAGGCAACACTACCTGATGAACGGGCCCAAGTACTGGTGAGGTGGCTTGGCTCTGCATGCGTAACTCAATGCGTGCTGCAGTGCTCAGGACTTGTATCGAATCGCTTCGCCCATTCCGCTGGCCCGCAAACTGCATCACCGCTGGCATTTGGGTTTGCTGGAAAGTGCCATGAGTGACCTGGCCAGGAGAGCTGGGTGCAGCATGGGCCTGGCCAGGGGGCAGTGGACATGCGTATCGAATTCGCCGCCCTTCCCCTCCCCTGCCCTGGCCCCCCCCCTCCCTTGCTGGGTGCAGCATGGGCCTGGCCAGGGGGCAGTGGACATGCGTATAGAATTCGCCGCCCTTCCCCTCCCCTGCCCTGGCCCCCCCCCCCCTCCCTTGCTGGGTGGTGCAGCATGGGCCTGGCCAGGGGGCAGTGGACATGCGTACACCTTAGGCGATGCTTAAGAAAACCTAAGTTTTCTGCCAGAATCTCGATTATTCTTAACGTTTCAATGCAATTCTTAAGATTTTCATGGAAATGTTGGGTTTTTATTCAAGTTCTGAGACTATGAATTTCTTAACCCATGATTTCTTAAGCATTTCGCAGGGTGTATAGAATTCGTCGCCCTTCCCCCTCCCCCCCCCCCCCCCCCCGTTCTCGGTCCGAGGGGCCGCGGCAGCTGCCGCCGCGGCCCTGCTGCGGCAGGGCCGCGGCCGCCCGCCACGAGCGCGCCGGCTCGCTCCGAGGCGGCCCTGCGAAGGCGCGAAGACCACGGCGCGCCGCTCGTCGTCCAGCGCGACGCACGAGGTGAGGTCGAAGTCGGGCGTGTCCCTCTACAGGAGGAGTATTCAGAACTAGTAACAAATAGTCAGGGGACGATTTTCCTATTCTTTCGAGCTGTGTTTGAATCTTTTTTTTGAAGATTCATTTCTTCCAGAACCCTCCTGTAGAAGGACGTGCCCGACCTAAGGCGAGGTGTCTTAGTGTGTTAGGGCCTGGGGGACCTGTGGCAACGGTCGCCACATGTCCTCTATCGGCCGATACGGTCTGTGGCCGAACAGAGATGTAACCGCAGACGTGCCCGAGCTTGCGACCGAGACCTTGTGTGCCCGAAACTGGGACTGCATCTGAAAAACGTGTGGACCTCGCACCAACAGTTCGTCCACATGTGGGCGCGCTCGGGATCTTTCGGGCATTCGGCGCCAGTTTCGGTCACACTCGGGCGCAATTTCAGGCACTGTTTCTCATGGTCCCCCTGATGATTGTCAGCCACGCGCAGATGGGAGCAGGGGGAGGGGGAAGGCTTCTTAGAAGCACTCCTGCTTCTTAGAAGGCGTGGGCCTTTCCTAAAGATCTAAGGCCGCCGCCTTCTAAGAACCAGCCTCCGTCTACGAAGCCTTCCCCCCTCCCCCTACCCCCCTTGGCGCGCCGCCAAGGGTAACGCTCGTTTCCCGGGCCAAACCTCCCCCACGCTGACGATCGTGCTGGGGTGGGGTGGCCTGGACTCCTACGTGCTGTGGTGCACACAGACGATTGATGCGCCGGTGGCGCGGACGCACCCTGGCGGGTGCACGCCGCAGACGCCGCCACCATGACCCTCCCGCCCGAACCCTTGCCCCCCTCCCTGGTAACGACCGTTGCCAGGGGCAAAAATAATGTCACTTGCGCATCCGGGGGGGAGGGTACTTTCGAGTGATCTAATGGTTTGGGGTGCTTTGGCCGGCGGAGGATGTCACGGTCTTGAAGGCTGCTCTTCTGTCCCAGGTCCGACCGTATCCCAAGGTGGGGTTCGTTGGACGGGCCAGGACGAGAAGAGTCCGCTCCAGAGCGCTCCGGAACGCTTGCAGAGCGTTCCGGGAGGCTGGTGTAGGACCGTTTGGCCCCCTCACTAGGGCGACGAGATCTATGCATATCCACTGCTCCTGGCCAGGCCAATCCTGGGCCCAGGAGCGGTGTATACGCCCTCCTGGCCTGGCCAGGGAGGCATATACACAGCTCCTGGGCCCAGGATGGGCCTGGCCAGGAGCAGTGGATATGTATAGATCTCGTCGCCCTACTCACTCTGGGCAGCGGCTGCCTGCACTGTCGTCGTGCCCCTCAGGGAGCAGCCGGTCGCCCAGGCTTGGCGCTGGGAGGCGGCGCCCGCGCCCCCCCCCTCGCGGCACGCGGGCGGGCGAGCGGAGGTCGCAGCACGTCGGTGCCGCGTGGCCGGAGCGCAGGGCCGCGGCTGCGGACCCTCGGCCTCCTCCCGTCGGCACCACCAGAGCATTCTGATGCTGCGTGTCGGTGTCGTTTGACCACTCCCCATCCCCATCCCCATCCCCTTCGAGGCCCCCGCCAACTTACCCCCCACCCAGTTGGGGATGCACCCCTCGAAAGCCGCAGAGAGCAGCCTGTATCCCCCATCTAGGGGAGTAACTCGGCCAGTGGGGCCCAGGCCACGCCGCTGGGGATGGGGATCGGTTAAACGACACTCAGTGTGAGGCGTCCTAGGCATCGGGTGTTGCCAGAAGTGCCCCTGGCCCAAGGTGCCCCCAGGACTTCCAAGGAGGCCATCGCGGCCTCCAGAGCACGCCCTTACGAGGCCCAGAGGGCCTCAGGGGATCCAAGACTGAGCGGACAGCTGGGGGAACCTTGGGCTAGGGGCATCTCTAGCAACTCCCGAAGGCAGGTCCTCGCCTTCGGGGCTCGAGGGAGCTGCCGTCTCTTCCTCGGCGGACGGCAGCGGAAGGGCTGCGGAAGCCCGCGGGAGGAAAGCGAGGCCGCCCGCCTCCGCTGGCGGAGGCCGGCAGCAGTACGCGTGCGACCTGGCGAGGTGGCGACAGTTTTGGGTGCGGGGCTTTTGGAGCGGGCCATGTCCTTGGAGGCCTGGAAGTGGGCACCCCCACTAACACAGGGGGTTGCCTCCACCGGGGGAAGGTGATCCTAGACTTCGGTGTCGGTGGTACTATGTCGGCCACCTTGGAAGCCAGACTATTACCACCACCGCCGAGATCGGGATCTTCTTCCCCCGGTGGAGGCACACCGCCGACATTGTTGTTGGTGTCAACCTCTAGGCCTGAGAGAAAGGCCACTCTTACGTCTAGTCGACTCGTTCGGGCCGCGCCCAGCCGTTGCGACGAAGACCGGCGCCCCCCGCCAGGGGCGACCATGGTCGGGGGGACGGGCGGCCCGGCACGCAGGCCGCGGGCCACGAGAGCACGGGCGCGCGCCCGCACATCCCAGGGGCGCTGCGGAGGCACACCGCCGACATCGGTGTTGGTGTCAACCTCTGGGCCCGCGGGTGCCAGCGTGTCCTTCGGCCCCCGCCGCCCCGCCGCTCGTCGCCCCGCCTCTCGGCTCCCCCCTCGCGGGGAGCGGCGGCCCCTCCCCGGCGGCCGCCGCCCCTGCCGGCCGCGAGCAGCTCGAGCTGGTAATTCGAGACGGGGGTCAGTGCAGGTGAGGGTCTGCCAGAGTCTTGCAGGATCCTGCAGGGCCGGGGCTGCGTTGGCCCAGGCCAGCGCGCAGGATACCCTGCAGGACCCTGCAGGAGCCTGCAGGAGCCAGAGCGGCCCCGGCTTGCACTGACCCGGGTCAGTGGAAGCCCGAGCAGCGCGGGCACCGCGGGCCTGGGCATAACATAGAACTTTTTATCGAAGGCGTCTGTGGCGAGTCACCGCCGCCCCCCCCCCTCTCGAGGCGGGGATTTATGCATGACCACCGCCCAGAGGATCGATTTTCGCGGACCTCCACAGGCGGCGTGGGTATGGACACACATATATATATATATATCTCTCTCTCTCTCCTGGGATTTGCTTCTATGTATTTGTGTGTCCGCGGGCCCCTTCAACATCCCCGCTTCGCACCCTTGCCCGCTGGCAGCGCCCATGCGGCCAGACGCTGGGCCGAAGTCTGGCGAGGCTGTCGGACCATGTGCTCCCCCGGCCGTGGTGGAACCCAATGCGGGAACACCTTTGAGAGGAAGAGGAGGACGAGATGGAGGTGAAGGGCCCAAACCACTCCGAAATTTGGCACGCCGTGCACCCATATCGCAAGGCACAGGAGGCGGCGGATCGAGGACGCCTGCGGCGAATCACCGCCGCCCCCTGCCTCTCTGGGAAGCGCCTATGTGGTCGAACGTTGCGGCCAGAGCTCGGCCAGAGCTTGGCCAAGCTATCGGCCAGACAAGATCCTTCAACTCCTGACGCCAAGGCTCCCCAGAGCGCGGTGACGTACAAAGCTCGTCACACCAAGGCTCTCAAGGGCGAGCGGCAACGTAACAGTCTCTGAACACCAGGGCTCCCAACAGAGAGCGGCGACGTAACAAGCTCTTAGCTCTTCACAACAAGGCTCCGAATAGCGAAGGGTGCCATGAGCCATCTCGGGCAAGTTCCCGAGGCGCTCTTTCCGTTCCCGTGCCGGCCCAGGTGACGGAAAGAGCGAGGTATGAGCGAGAGACGTTTCGTAGATGGCGAAGCCCTTTTAAGGAGGGGGTCTGGGGGAGGGGGCAAGGCCGAAGACATTGGTCTATTGGCCTGTTTCCTTCTGTATTTTTTCAAATGAAGCGGCTCCTGGGCGGCTTCCATGGCCTGTTTCTTAATATTTTTCAGGTGCAGGGCCGCCGGGGGTTTTCTTTTGTATTTTTTCGAGTGAAGCGGCTCCCGGGCGGCTTCCATGGCTTGTTGATTCGCATTGTTTCATCAAAACGGTCCAAAAGGGCCCCAAATATATTCCCAAGTAGCCGCAGAGTCGCGAAGGAACAACATGGTTCCCCACAGCGAGCGGTAACGCAACAAACTCTGAACACCAAGATTTCCCAGAGCGCGGTGACGTCAACAACTCTCAACACCAAGGCTCCCAGGAGCGAGCGGCAACGTAACAGTCTCTGAACACCAGGGCTCCCAACGGAGAGCGGCGACGTAACAAGCTCTTCACACCAAGGCTCCCATGAGCGAAGGGTGCCGTGAGCCATCTCAGGCAAGTTCCTGGTCCTCTCTTTCCGTTCCCGTGCCGGCCCAGGTGACGGAAAGTGCGAGGTATGAGCGAGAGACGTTTCGTAGGGGGCGATGCCTTTTTAGGGAGGGAGTCCAGGGGAGGGGCCCGTTTCCTTTTGTAGTTTTTTCGAGTGAAGCGGCTGAAGGGCTCCAAGAAGGCCCAAGAGGGAACCAAAACGATCCAAAGACGGCCCCAAGAGAGCTTCGGATGGCCTCCACACGGTCCAAGACAGCCTCCAGAGGCTTTCCAGAGGGCCCCGAGAGGGCCAGAGGATGCCACAAACATAGATTTCCCTATGGTTTTTGCAGTTTTTTTGGGGTTCTCGCTTTTTCGGGTCCAGACGGGCCCCAGACGGCCCAAGAGGCCCCAAATATCGTCCCAAGACGGCCCAAGAACGGTCCAAGAAGGCCCCCAGACGGCCCCGGAGGGGCCCAAAACGGCACAATAGGGCCCCACGACGGCCCCAAGAGGGCCCCAAGAGGCCTCAGAGAGCTCCAAGAGCCCAAAGAGGGCCAAAACAGGCTCCCAAAAAGGGCCCCAGGAGGCCCCGAAGAGAGCCGCGAGACAGCCACAGGCTTCCAAGACGCCCCAAGACTGCACAAAAAGGGCCCAAGACGGCCCAAGGTGGCCCCACAAGGGCTCCGAAAGGCCTCCACAGGGGCCCCTAGAAGATCCTCAAAAGGCCCAAGAGACGCTCAATAACACCATGGCTCCCACCAGCGAGCGGCGACGTTGCAAGCTCTTGGCACCAAGGCTCCCCAGAGCGCGGTGACGTAAAAAGCTCGTCACGCCAAGGCTCCCAAGAGCCAGCGGCAACGCGAAAGTCTCGGAACACCAGGGCTCCCACCGGAGAGCGGCGACGCAACAAGCTCTCCGCACCAAGGCTTCCAAGAGCGAAGGGTGCCACGAGCCATCTCGGGCGAGCTCCCGAGGCGCTCTTTCCGCTCCCGTGCCGGCCCCGCTCTACGGGCCTTCGGCCCCTCCGGTCACCGTCGAGGCTCCGACAAGAAGTCGTGCGGGAAGCGCAGGGGAACCAACCGGGGGGTGGGGGCCGCGCCGGGAACCCCCGGACGTGTGGGAGTTTGGGGTCCTCGGGTGTTGCCAGAGGTGCCCCTGGCCCAGGGTGCCCTCAGCTTTTCGCTCCCTTTCGGAGCCCCTGGGGCCCTCTGGGGCTCGTGAGGGGTGCCCATGGAGGCCGTCTGGGCCACCCCGAGAGTCCTGGGGGTACCTTGGGCCAGGGGCACTTCTAGCAACACCCGAGGTCTGGGCCCCTTGAGAGGTCCAATCCTGAGCACTCCAGCTGCGTTCGGCGTCACCCCAACATACTTAATACTAGGTGTCCGTCGCCCCCCCCAGGGGCGACGCCCGCGCCGAGAAATCTTTACGTATGTGCGTCGTGGCGGGCGCTTACTGGCCACGCCGCTCGGGAAACGACATGCTGCAAGATGGGCATGCCACATGGCTCGGGTCGGACGCGCGTCTCCGAGGACGACATCTGTTACTAGCACGTCTCTGTGCGCCCCACACGTGCCCCGCGGCACGGTGGCGGACCTTGTCGGGCGTCTTTTCCGCTTCCGCGCAGCAGCTGCTGCGCGTGCGCACCTGCCGGGCCCTCTGTTGCCTCGCGTCTGCGGTCTGCCCTCCACGGGTCGGGGGGGGCACGTCAGGCTCGAGTGCGCCGGAGCTCGGGCTCGCTCCCCCTCGCAGGCCTAGAGGCTGACACCAACGCCAATGTCGGCGGTGTGCCTCCACCGAGGGAAGACGATCCCGAGCTCGGTGACGGTGGTAATATTCTGGCTTCCAAGGTGGCCGGAATATTGCCACCAACACCGAAGTCTAGGACCATCTTCCCTCTGTGGAGGCAGCCCCCTGTGCTGGAGCTGCTGGTGCCCATTTCTGGGCCTCCAACGCCCTCTTCTGACGAGCCCGTCCCGAGTTTCGGCGGTCCAGTGTTCGTGGGATGTCTGCAGCGGGAGCCCGCGTCCAGAGGCAGACCGGGTCGCGCCCTCTATAGGACGGCCCCGTCCCCCCCCCCAACAAGAGGCCGAGTCTTGCGTCTCCCCGAGCAGGGTCACCGGAGCGGCCAGGGAGGCCAGAGCCCGAAGATGGCTGGGGGGCCGAGGTGGCCCGCCACCTCAGGCCGGCCACAACTGGGGGAGCTGTGGTCCTTGCCCCCCTAGAGGACCCATCGATTTCGACACCCCGCTCGAGAGATCGTCGATGCGATGGGTTCCCCCAGGGGGGTAAGGACAACAGTCAGGAGGGGAAAAAACACACAGACACGATTCATCGTCGATCCCCAGGAAAATGTGGGAAACTGTGGGACGTGCGGGGGGAAGGCACAGACCCAGAAAATATGGGAAAATAGGGGGGATCTTTTTATTCGTGTGTATTTATTTGTGTGTCCTGGGGCCCCTTTACACAGCTCCGCCAGCCGTGGCTGGTCGGCACCTGCGTCTGGAAGGCAGGCCGGGGGGGGGGGAAGGAGCCCAGCGGTCGCCACGGCTGGGCGCGCCTCGAAACGTGCGTATAGGCCTCGACCTCGGGATGGGGGTCCGGGGGCTTCATCTCGAGCGGGTTTGCCCTCGTTCCTCCTCCTCGGTCCTCCTCCTCCTCCTCCTCCTCCTCCTCCTCCTCCTCCTCCTCCTCCTCGCTCCTCCTCCTCCTTCCTCCTCCTCCTCCTCCTCCTCCTCCTCCTCCTCCTCCTCCTCCTCCCTCCTCCTCCTCCTCCTCCTCTCCTCTCTCCTCCTCCTCCTCCTCCTCCTCCTCCTCTCCTCCTCCTCCTCCTCCTCCCTCTCATCCCTCTCCTCCTCCTCCTCCTCCTCCTCCTCCTCCTCGTCCTCCTCCTCCTCCTCCTCCTCGTCCCCCCTCTCGTCCAGCGCAGACCCGACGGCCGCTTCCAAGCATCACGTCAGCGGCGTGACCCGACGGAGTCACCGCAGAGGCCAGGGAGGCCAGGAACTGGGTTGAGGGGCTTCGGCGTGCCTGCATGTTTCAGGAGGGAAAAACCACACAGACACAATTAATCTTCGATTTCCCAGAAAATAAGGGAAGATATGGGAAGTGGGGGGAAGACAGAAAACCCATAAAATTCGGGAAAATATGAGGAATCATGTTATTTGTGTGTATTGATTTGTGTGTCCCAGGGCCCCTTCAATGCTGAGATCCTTCGGTCCAGCAGTCCTGCCGGCCAGATCGCTGCACCGAGGCAACATTGGGCCCGTCGCATCCCGTCTGCCGTCTGTTGCTCTTCCATCTCATTCCATCTTGGATCCCATCTTCCGTCCCATTGCGTGCAGTTTCCGTCCTCGTCGTGGCGCATCGCCCTCCTCGATGATATTCCATTCGGCGCGGTAGCGCTTGCCTACTTCGCTGTGGCGCCGACACATGGAACATGATTTTCAGCATGGCAGGTTGCCCATCGGTGGTTGAAAGCAGGTGCTCCGGGATTCCGAGGCTCCAGCCTGCCCTTAGGTGCCTTCACATCTCAAGGATCGGGTGCTTTTCCCTCCTGTGTCTGGGGGGCGGGGTCGGGCGGAGATCCAGCTTACGGTAGAGGGAAACAATTACTGAACACTCCCCCTCCCCCCAAACTCAATGTTGGCACGCGCGGGGGAGACTGCGGTCGAAGTGCATCTCATCAGACCCACCGCCAACGTTGAACATTGGGGGGAGGGGGAGGCCTTGATGGATGAATGTGGCATGTGTTCGCTAATTTGTTCCGAGGCCTGTATCTCAAGGATCGAGTGCTTTTCCCTCCTTCGTCTTCGGGGGGTCGGGCGGAGATCCAGCTTACCTCCAGCGCCTGCCTTCTTCAGGCCCACCCGCTCCTTCCGGCCCGTGGGGGAAGTCCTCCTGGCCCGCACGCCCGGCCTGCTCTGCAAGGCCATGGCGACCCGGGCCGCGTGCCAGGGGCGCGACAGAAGAAGAGCAGGCGAGGAAAAGAAACACACAGACACAATTAATCGTCGGTCCCCCAGAAAATATGGGAAAATATGGGAAGTGGTGGGGAAGACAGAAACCCAGAACATATGGGAAAATATGGGGAATCCTTTTATTTATGTGTATTTATTTGCGTGTCCCAGGGCCCCTTCAGAAGAGCAGGCGAGGGTCTGGAGCCCTTGAGGCCACGGGGCCCCTCGGAGCGAAGGTCGAGGGGGGAGAAGCGGGTATAGCCAGGACCCCAGGTGATGGGACCCGGTCAGTGTTACGTCGGGCCTGCCCCTCTACTGGTGGAATAGTCGGGGGACTATGTTTGATTTTTTCCCAACCATCCTGTGGTGTTGGGTCCTCGTTTTGAAGAGACGTCGCCCCGCGTTTCTTCCTCCTCCTTCCTCCTCCTCCTCTTCCTCCCCCTCCCATCATCATCGTCATCATCATCATCATTCTTCTTCTTCTTCTTCTTATTATTATTATTATTACTACTACTATTATGATTAGTATTATTATTATTGTTCTTCTTCTTCTTCTTCTTATTCTTATTATTATCATCATCGTCATCGTCATCACCATGATCATCATCGACATCATCGACGTCATCATCACCACCATCATCATCATCGTCATCGTCATCACCCAATTGGGCACACCCCTCACACGTTTCGTGGCCCCATAGGGAGCTCCACCGAAGGCCCCTGTGGCTGCGTTCGCAAACGCCCACCGCACCCAGTTCGGCGCACCCCTCACACGTTTCGTGGCCCCATAGGGAGCCTCACCGAAGGCCCCCGTGGCTGCGTTCGCATGCGCCCACCGCACCTAGGTCGGCACACCCCTCACACGTTTCGTGGCCTCATAGGGAGCTCCACCGAAGGCCCCAGTGGCTGCGTTCGCATGCGCCCACCGCACCCATTTCGGCACACGTTCACACGTTTCGTGGCCCCATAAGGAGTTCCACCGAAGGCCCCAATGGCTGCGTTCGCACACGTGGGGGCTCGTTGGGGCGTTCGCCTTGCGCATGCGCTATCGGACGGTCGCACGTAGGTCGGTGGCTCAGAAGGACAAGACCATCGCGGATTTTTTGCAATTGTGTTCTGCACTCGTTGGAGCGTTCGCTTTGCGTTCGCGTGGTTCAGAGGGTCGCACGTTGGCTGGTGGGGAGGAAGCGCGGGGGTGGGTGGACATTCGTCGAGAGCTTTCGAGTGCGTAAAAGGACAATACCATCGAGTTTTTTTTGATTTTTTTGGGGGGGCTCGTCGGGGCGTTCGCTTTGCGCATACGCTATCGGACGGTCGCACGTGGGTCGGTCGCTCAGAAGGACAGGGCCATCGCGAAATTTGAAATTGTGTTCTGCGCTCGTTGGAGCGTTCGCAGTGCGCTCGCGTGTTCTCAGGGTCGCACGTTGGCCGGTGGGGGAGGAAGCGCGGGGGGGTGGAAATTCGTTAAGGGTTTTCGAGTGCGTAGAAGGACAAGGTCATCGCGAATTTTTAAACAATTGTTTTTTGGGGTCGTTGGGGTGTTCGCCTTGCGGCGTCACTAACGCCGACTTTTCAATTCCGCGCCCTGCCAGGTAGATGGGGTTCGCCGTGCGTGCGTGGAGAGTTTTCCAGTGCGGAGAAGGACAAGACCATCGCGATTTTTTTGAAATTGTTTTTTGGGGGTCGTTGGGGTGTTCGCCTTGCGCAGACGCTATCGGACGGTCGCACGAACAGATTTCCTCGTGTGGGGCATGCCGACATGGGCGTCGCGGCGTGCGGACGCTGCCGTCGGCAATTCTGGGGGGGCTCCTTGCGGCGGCCACATTCAGTGTCACAAGTACTCAGAGCCAGTCATACTCAAACCGTTCACATTCAGATACGATTACACTGGGCCGAGTCATGTTCCCATTCATGTACATAGACTCGCTCGCACGCAAACTCTTTCACAAACAGACGCACTCGCGCTCAGACTCACCCGCGCTCAGTCTCTCGTACTCAGAACTATAATATTTGTTCGTGTTGTGTACCCCCGCCGCACGTTTCGGCGCACCCTTCATGCGGTTCGTGGCCCCATAGGGAGCGCCACCGAGGAATCTATCCACAATTGCGGTATTCACAACTACGTATGGTAGGGTCCTTCGCCAGGCTAATTTTTTTCCAATACGAAACAAATAGTCGTGGGACTATGTTTTTACAATTTCTTTTGAGCATTTTGGGGGTATTGCTTGACTCTTTTCTATTTTTCGTTCAAGATCCCCCTGTCGGGGGACCTGCCCGACCTAAGGTCAGTGGCAGGGCCCCAGAGCCCCGGAATTTGCCAGAGTCACCAAAAGCCAGGTCTGCCGTAGCTGGTGTTTTTGTCGGGCGACGGCAGGTCCGGTGAGTGGAACGGGGCGATGGGGGGCGACAGGTCCCACTAGACCCAGTTCTGCCAGCGCCCGAGAGAAGTGCTCGGCCCCGACAGTGCCGGGCCGCCTGGCCGCCGGGCTCCGTGTCGGCTTGGGTCCTGCCCGCAGGGCGGCTGCTGCCCCCTCGAGGTCTTCACGAGCCGCGGATGCGTTCATGCCCACGCCCTGGCAGTCTGGCTTTCGGGGGTGCGATCCTGGGGCTATGTGGCCGCATGGGCAAAGTCCACGCGGGGCAGCCGCCACAAAACCATCCCGTGTCCTCGGAGTTGGGGCCTGGGGGCCTGGCCCGCGCATGCCTTCACGGGCATGGCCGCGCCGTGAGGAACCACGACGGTCTCGTGCACCAGCCGAAGAGAGGCAGCGAGGCAGGGGGGGCCAGACCTCCTCGGGTCATGAAGGAGTCACGACGGACGTTTTGTTTGTTTGTTTGTTTTGTTCTCTGGGCTCCGGGGGCTCTCGTCGGGCCCCGGGACCTTTCAAGAAAGACTCGGGTTGGCAACCCGTCCCTGGGGCACGGGTCGGGACTTGTTGGGGGCCGCGCACGGACATATGTCAAGACGTCGCGAGTCTCGGGCAGCGTGCCTCTGGCGTGATGGGGGGTCCCTTGCCCAAGCTGGAGAGAGTGGCCGGGGCCAGCCCTTCCATTCTTTGCAGCCCAGGCCAGGCTCCCTCCAGGGCTGCAGCTCCGGTGGTCTCTTCCCAGCTGTTTCGGCCCTCGCGCGGAGGGGTTCGGAAGGGGGGATGGGGAGGGCGGCCTCCTCCTCCTCCTCCTCCTCCTCTTGCTGCTGCTGCTCCTCCTCCTCCTCCTCCTCCTCCTCGTGCTCCTCCGCCTCTTCCTCCTCCTCCTCCTCCTCCTCCTCCTCCTCCTCGTCCTCCTCCTTCCCCTCCTCCTCCTCCTCCTCCTCCTCCTCCTCCTCCTCGTGTTCCTCCTCCTCCTCCTTCTCCTCCTCGTGCTCCTCCTCCTCCTCCTCCTCCTCATTCTCCTTCTCGTCCCTCGCCTCTGCCACTTATCGCTGTCGCGAGGCTTATCTGGATGGGTACCCTCATGTTCTTCGTTTTGCTGTTTCCCGTTTGGGATCTTCGTGATGCTTAATGCTCTCTCTTCGCTCTCTGAGAAACTCTTTGGGATTTCCTCCCTGGAATGTTGTTCGTTAGGGCAGCTTCGTGGTTGCCCCGGGCCTTCGGCGGTGGGGCCTGGGCTCGGTTGGCGTCCTTGTGAGAATGATTCGACGGTACTGCCTACGGACGTTTCGGGGAGGGTACCCTTCTAAGCTCCTGCTCATCGGATGCTCTCGTGCATTCTGGTGGGGTGCCTTTGCATGTTCTGTGTGCTTTGGCCGGCGGAGGGTCTCGGGTTCTTGAGGGGAGTTCTTCTGGCCTGGGTCCGACTGTATTTCTCCTGGCCGCCCACCCGTTCCGTTTACCTTTGTAGCGTGATTCCTCTCGCTTCGCGGGGTGCATGTCAGGACCACGTACAGCCCAGTCGTTCTGAGGCCTCATGGAGGCCTTTCGGGAGCCTCCAGCATTTTGTGGGCCAGCTTGGGTGTCGTTTTGCCTTTTTGCACGTTTGTCAAAATTGCACGCGTCGATAAGGCCTCTTGGAGGCTTCTTGGAAGCCTCTTTTGGGGGCCTCTGGGGCCTTTGGGGGACCAAAAGGGGCCTCTTGGGCGCGTCTTGGACTGTCTTGAAGCGCTCTTGCGCCGTCTGGACCCTGCGGGCGCAGTCTTGGATGCTTCTTGGTGCCGCTTGCGTGCTCTCTTGGGGTCCTCTTTGGGTGGTCTTGAGGGCTTCTTGGGCCCTTTTGGGGTCCGGGGGTCCCCTTGGGCCGCAAGGGGGTCCATTCGGAGGCTGCTTGGGCCACTCTCGGCGGCCGAACCTTCGAAACTGCGAGAACGTCATTCACGAATCTACAGAAGAATATTACACCTGAGAAAACCCCAATCAGTGGATGATTTGGAAATTAGTCATATGGATCTTGAGATCTGTTGCGAGATCGACAATGAGATCGATCGTGGAATCGATAGAGGACGATTGTAAGGTCGATCGTGAGACCGAGAGTGACATCGATTCAATGAGATCGATAGGGAGATCGATCGCGAGATCGCTCGTGCGATCTCTGGTGAGATCGATTGTGAGATCGATTGTGAGATCGATGGTGAGATCGATGGTGAGATCGATAGAGAGGTGGGAAATGAGATCGATGCTGAGACCGATCGATAAGAAGATCGACCATGAACCGGGGAACTTGGGAACCTCGCCGCCCACCGAAATCGGCCCGGGAACCGGGAACCCGGGAACCCGGAACCCGGGAACCCGGGAACCCAGCGTGCGACCAAAATCGGCGGGAAATTTTCGCCAAATTTTTCAACCTCTGCTAGGACCCCTTCAGTGCAAGCAAGCACTGATTGGGGAATGTTTTTTGGCCTTTGGAGGTGCTCTTGGGGGTCTTTCGGGGTCCCTCTTTTTGGCCTCTCGGGCTCTCTTGAGGCTATCTTGGGCCGTCCTGAGGCCGTCGTGGGTCGTCTTCAAGCCGTCTGGAGCCGTCGGGATTCCCCTGTGGACTCCATTGGTGCCCACACGGCCAACATCTAGTATTTTCCAAGCTTTTTTGTAGGTTCTTCAACTTCGGACGAATGGGTCGGCGACTCGGCGGGATCCCTGGGGGGGATTGAGGGGGGTTGCTTTCCAATGTATAAGATTGCCATGTTTTGCAATGGGCCTTCCTTGACGCATGGTGGCGGGGCCCTTGCGTCACACACCCGTCCTGTCCGGACTGCCGAGACGCTTCGCTGCAGTCTGGACGTGGATTCATTGGCGTACGCCGCGCCGCCGACCTTCAAGGGAGCCATGGGTACTTCTCTTTTACGGGTCACTCGCATACAGGCTTCCAAAGCCGTGCGTCCATTTGGCAAGCCCAGAGCCGTAGTCAAACGGGGTCGGCTTGGTTGGGTTGTCTGTGGGTCCTCGTGGGGGCCTCACAGGGGGACTCTTGGGGCTCTCTTGCGGGTATGTCGGGGCCTCGGCGGCCATCTTGTGGGAGAGGGCTCCCGGGGCCCCTTAGAATTCCTCTTGGGCTGCCCCTGGGGCCCTCCTGGGGTCACTTGGGTAGTCTTGGGCCCTCTTGGGCCATCTTGGGGCCAGCTCGAGCCGTTACGGAGCCCTTTTGGAGGCCTCTTGGGAGTCTCGGGGCGATCTTTGGGGTCTTTCGCGCTGTCTTAGCTACCCTGAAAACGCGTGTAAAACAACGTTCAGGACATCGAGGACTTTGGCCTTTTGAGGAGCCTCTTGGGGGCCCTCCTGGGGCCGTCTTGGAGCTCTTTGAGAGCATTGTGGGCCGCCTTGGGCGCCTTTTGGGGTGACTTGGAGCCGTCGAGGACCCTCTTGGTGCCATGCTGGTGTGGTTTGGGGAAGCGAAGGGTGGGAGAGGCACCCGCCAGCACTGGTGGATTCCTCCACCTCCAAGCCAGCCAGAATGGGGTCCCGAGGGAGGGATCTGCGATCGGGGAGCGGTCCCACACGCCAGAGACCAAGGGGTCGGGGGATTCTCAACAATACATTTTAGAAGTCTGACATGCACTGGTGAGCGGCATGTGCTTGCGTGAAGCCGTGCTTGCACTGAGTCTTCGTGGCCTCGGCTGCCATGTGATAGGTGGGACTTTCCCATGCTTTTCAATCTAGGCATCAGTAGGGGACGGAGGGATGGTTCGCACGGCGCAACATAACCACCACCGGCACTGACTGCGCCAACTGTACAGGCGGCCCGGATCAGTAGGTCGACCCTGCCAGCTCAAGGGGGATCCCTCGTGTCTTGTGTCTCGCGACCCATGCTTCCGAAACTCCCGTGGCAATGTGGCCCTCGGAGGGGTCCTGTGTCCCCTCGCGTGCCCTGTCCGATCGAGTCCGACTGCACCAATTTTGATCTCGTGCCTCGCGACGGCGTGCGTCGTATCTCTACAACTGGTCGGAGGGCGTCGAGGCGTCCACGAGGAGCTCTCCGCAGGGGCCTGCCTCGGAGGGCAGCAAAAAATTCAGCGGGGCGCCTGCGGCGTCGGGCCGCGGCCCCTGCCTCGTGCGCGCTCACCCGCGTCTTTTGAGTCGGGCCCGTCCCTCTGCCGGGGGCCGGGGGAATAGTCAAGAATAGTACGGTAGGTTTGCGTCGTGTCGACCAGCGGCGACCCCAGCGCGGACGTTCAAGGTTGAACGCCGCCAGCGACCCAGAATCGATCGATGTTGAACGATCGGACGTTGCGGCAGCGGCCGATCGTTCAAGGTTGAACGATCCCTGCGGTGTCAAAATTTAACGCTGGGATCGGCACGACACGAACCTGCCGTAGAAGAATAGTCGGGGGACTATGTTTTTGGTATTTTTGAGCTTTTTAGGGGGTGCCGTTTGACTGTTTTCTTTTGTTCGTTCGAGGTCCCCCTGTATGGGGGACATGCCCGACCTAGGGTTAGTGGCAGGGCCCCAGAGCCCCTAAATTTGCCAGGGTCACCACAAATAGTAAAAAGCGTAGTGAGGGGACGATTTTTCGACTACCTTTGGCAATTTTCGATATCTTACTTGACAATTCTTGATTTTTCGTCCAGAATCCGCCTGTAGGAGGACACGCCCGACCAAACCTTTGTCTTCTACTGCCAGTCAAGAGGCTTGCAGTGGGAACCCATTTCAAGAGACCCTGCTTGTCTCCAGGGGGCGCCCTGGGTTTCTTGTGTTTCGATGGTTCTGCTGTGGCAAGCGCGACGCGCACACACCAAGCATCGATGGGCGTCCTGGGGTCTCGGGGTTGGGCTTCTCGTGGAAAGTTTCTTGTGGAATGACCTCCACTGTATTCCGCGCTGGCGGGTCATGCCGAGACATCGTTGGGAACCTTCAAACAGGACCAAAACCGCTCAGACAATCGGCCCACCGTGCACCCCTGTGGCAAGCCACACGGGGCGGCGCATGACGGAAAACGCGCGTAGCGTCGCGAATCGTTGGGTTTTTTGTTGAAGGTTTATTGTGGTCGAGAGTTCCTACGGTACTTCGTACCAGCCGACCTCCAGACGAGGCTGTGCGCGGCTCCCGATCTTGTACGTGCTGTTGGCCGCTCCCCGTCGTGCTGCCTGCGTGTATCTGCTGTTGCGTTGGCCGCCTCTTCATCCCCACCTTTGTCGGCGAACGCGCAGACAAATCTCTGAGCTGGTGATTGTGAGGAGGAGGAGGAGGAGGAGGAGAAGGAGGAGGAGGAGGAGGAGAAGGAGGAGGAGGAGGAGGAGGAAGACGAGGAGGAGGAGGAGGAGGAGGAGGAGGAAGACGAGGAGGAGGAGATAGGCGGAGGAGGAGGAGGAGGAGGAGGAGGAGGAGGAGGAGGAGGAGGAGGAGGAGGAGGGGAAGCTACATCGAGCAGGAGAAGGTGGGAGACAGGAGTAGGAGTCGTGGGGTCATTCAGGCAGCCATGGCAAGCTCAGGAGGCTGTTTTGGGACTGATGTGCAGCATGGGGCGCGGTCCAATGGCGCCGGCTCATCCCGCCACCGTGTACAGTCAACCCGCAACGTAAGGATAGGCAACCTACCCAAGGGTACCCTTGCATCCTAGCCTCCTCGGTCCATCCTTGGCCACTGTCGTTGGCTACGCCCCGCTCGAAAGGCTTTGAAATGGGTGTCCAAGGCCCTTGCATCCTTATCGCGCATCCCCACTACACGGGTTGACTGTAGGCATCTTGGTTGCCTCTTGGTGCGCATGAGGCCTTCGGGGCTGTCAGAAGACGGACAAGTCAGAACGCTGAAATCATTGAGCAACCTTCGGCGAAGCGATGCTTCGCACCACCTGATGTCCTCTCTGGGATTGTCGTGGAGATCTCTTGGGGGGAGTCCGTGTGGCTTCTGCGTCCGTCACGAGGCTGCCTTGGGCCGTGCCGGAGCCCTCCGAAGTCCGCCGCTCGGGCGGTGCGTGGGACCGTACCCGGAGTGCACCTCGCCCGCGCTGCAGGGGCCGGAGGGAGGGTGGGCCCGGAGGCTTTGAGGGCCCAGGAGATGCGTGGTACCCCCACCTCTAGATAATCCGCGGGAAACGAATCTGGTCATCCAAACGGACGGTGGCAAAAGATCTGGGGGCAATGCAGCAGCCTCCGTCGTCGTCGGCATGTTCATCAGTGGAGACGCAGAGTCGAAGTACCAGCCGTGGCACGCAGAAGGGCACCATCTGAGCGGGGAGGTAACAGTATTCCAAGCAGAAGCCATAGCATTAGAACGAGCTTTTTCGTTTGTGCAATCACGTATAGTTCCAGCCAACTTTGTAGAAGTTCCAAGCTGTAGCGAAACGAAACGATAATCCGCGGGGGGGGAAGTGAGAAGGGGCGGGCCTTCTCAGAAGGCTCGGAAGCCCTCTGAGAAGTGTCCCAGGCCTGCCCCCGGAAGGCGCTGAAGACTTCTCGGGAGGCGCGAGAGGGCTTCTGAGAAGCCCCGCCGCCTTCCGAGAAGGCCCTCTCCCTCGCTCGCCGCCAAGAGGAGGCTGTTGCACCCCGGGGGGCAGGGCGGGGGAGGACGAGACAACCCGCGTCTCGCGCGCCTCGAGGCCCTGGCAGGCGGGGGGAGCCCCGGAGCGTGGCGTCGGTCGGGTGCTTTTTCTGCGCGCCGTGCCTGACTCTAAGGGGGGTCAGAAAAGCGTCTCCGACAGCGGACGGCAACCATCACGCGCTCCTTGCCTTATGTCGGGCGTGTCCCCCTGCAGGGGGATCTTCGACGAAAAATAGAAAATGCACCCAAAATACCCCAAAGAGGTAATAGTTCCCCCGACTATACGTGGATTTTTTTTTTTTTTTTTTTTTTGTTGATTATCTTTGGGGCATTTTTCCATTCTTCGTCGAAAATCCCCCGGTAGGGGGACAGGCCCGACTTAATCCTTGCCCTCACGGGAGGCTCCGCCGGCGGCCCAGGCGGGCATGCCAGCACAGGTTTCCCCGCCCACCTCGGTGCCCCGTGGCCCCATCGGAGGAGCTCCGCCGGCTGCCCCGGCGGCAAAGACCGTGCGGCGATCCCCCGCCCGCTTCGGCGCACCCCTTCCCCGTGTCGCGGCCCCTTCGGGAGCTCCGCCGCGGGCCCCAGCGGCAGATTCCGCGCGGCGACCCGTGCCCATGTCGGCACGCCCCTTCGCGCGAATCGTGCCCACATCCCACATGGGGAGTTCCGCCGCCCATCGTGCCCCAATCCTTTTGCTCGACCACGTCCTGTTCATCTGCCTTGCAGTACTCGCACCCGCATGGGGTCGGGTTCTTCGCCCCGGCTAATTTGCAGCGTCGTCATGCGTTGAGCGCACTGGAGGATCAGTTGGGCCCAACGTGGGCAATCTTCTGTTAGGTCTGGGGTATCTTCGGGTCGTGTCGGGGGTTCGGAGCTTGTTGGGTATATTGTATGGACTGTCAGGCGAATCCGAATCCGAAGAGGCGCACACTCTTCCACACCCACGGTTTTTCAATGGTTTAGGGGTTATGGAGGTCTTTGAGGGCAGTTCCCCCGCCATCTTAGTCGTCTGCCAGTCTGCATTGCCAGCGTCTTGTGTTCTCTTGGGGTTTCTGGAATCCGTCTCGGGGTCATGTTGGCACCTCTTGGGGCCCTCTTAGGGCTGTCTCGGAGGCACTTGTCCAATACGAGGTGACCAAGGGATCATAGCCTCACAGGTTTCCAGTCTGCTGCCGCCAACGTCGCCGCATTCGCATCCCCAGCGTGACTCAGTGGGGCAGCTTCGCGCTCGAGCGAATTACCGGTTAAGTATTGATCTAGAAACTAGTCGCACGGGTTGGCGTAGAGCGGTCAAGGTAAGAGAGCGATTTTGTTGTTTGATTGCGTACCGTGATTCCACCAGCAAAGTGTAGTAATATCAGTGTTGGTTTCTCTTCGCCAGGAGCCTCATGCTGCCTCACGTCGGCCCAGGATGGCTCAAGCATCCCCGAGGAACGCTCAAGAAAGCTCCAAGGGAGTCCCAAGACGGCATGAGTGTATCTTATCTTAGCAGGCCCTCGGCCGGGGCCCAGGCTGCCCCAAGAGGGCCTCAACAGGTTCTCGGAAGACGGCCCACGAGGTCCCCAGGAGTACCCGAAGAGGTCCCCCAGACGAGGAGAAGGAGGAGGAGGAGAAGGAGGAGGAGGAGGAAGGGGAGAAGGAGAGGGAGAAGGAGGAGGAGGAGGAGGAGGAGGAGGAGGAGGAGGAGGAGGAGGGACACATGTTGTTCTCAATGTCAAGTTTCGGATCCCAGGCGTTTGGTCCCAAGATGGCTCCACGAGGCCTTCTGGAAGGGTCCATCGGCGGCGAGCGCGGGGGGGAAGTGGGGGAGAAGGCTTCTCGGAAGGCCGCGGGACTCCTCAGAAGCCCTCGCGCCTTCTGGGAAGTTGTTTTTTTGGTCCTCGGGGAAGGTCTAGAAAATTTCTCTCAGACGGCCCGATGACTTCCGAGACTTCTGAGAAGGCCCGCTCCTTCTGAGAAGTTGTTTTTTGTCCTCGGGGAAGGCTTAGACAACTTCTCTCAGAAGGCCCGGTGACTTCCGAACCTTCTGAGAAGGCCCGCACCTTGTCGTTTTCCCCCTCGCTCGCCGCCGAGTCCAAGAGGGCGCCGAGGCTACCGCTTTCCTCCAGGAACCCACCAGTATGGCCTCAAGATGCCCCACGACTGCCCCAATAATGCCCTGGCTCTCTTGAGGCCCACTCGTGGCTTCTTGGGGCTCTCTTGTGGCGCTTTCGGGGCCACCGTGTCGGAGAGACTCGATGGAGCCCAAGGCGGCGAGGCGGTCAACATCTCGTGGAGTCAGGCCAGGGGGGGCTTCTTCGAACATCTCGACCGTCCTGGACGTTTGCTGGGCTGCGTTGGGGGCGTCTTCGGCCGTCTCGGGGCCAGCTCGGAGCTTTAGTGCCCATCTCGGACATGATCTGCCCCCCAGGCAGGTGATCGTTTTTTTTTCCAAACCCTCCTTGGTTGGGTATTCGTTTTGAATAGAGCACTACTCGCGCGTCCTTCCTTCCTTCCTCCCTTCCTCCCTTCCTCCCTCCTGGGCTGCGATCTGCGACACTGTCGCCACTTTCGAGGGCTGCTGGTGTGTCCAGCGGAGTGGGGCACCGCGCAGACCTGAGCGGGACCTCGCTGTCCCTTGGGTGGTTGCGATCTGCGATGTTGTCGCCACTTTCGAGGGCTGAGCGGGACCTCGCCGTCCCTGGGGGGTTTGCGATCTGCGACATTGTCGCCACTTTCGAGCGCTCCTGGTGGGTCCAGCGCAGTGAGGCGCCGCGCAGACCTGAGCGGGACCTCGCCGTCCTTGGGTGGCTGGGACCTGCGACGTTGCCGCCGCTTTCGAGGGCTGCTGGTGTGTCCAGCGGAGTGAGGCACCGCGCAGATCTGAGCGGGACCTCGCCGTCCCTTGGGTGGTTGCGATCTGCGACGTTGTCGCCACTTTCGAGGGCCGCTGGTGGGTCCAGCGGAGTGAGGCACCGCGCAGACCTGAGTGGGACCTCGCTGTCCCTGGGGGGCTGCGATCTGCGACATTGTCGCCACTTTCGAGGGCTGCTGGTGGGTCCAGCGGAGTGAGGCACCGCGCAGACCTGAGCGGGACCTCGCCGTCCCTTGGGTGGCTGCGATCTGCGACATGTCGCCACTTTCGAGGGCCGCTGGTGGGTCCAGCGGAGTGAGGCACTGCGCAGACCTGAGCGGGACCTCGCTGTCCCTGGGGGCCTGCGATCTGCGACATTGTCGCCATTTTCGAAGGCTGCTGGTGGGTCCAGCGGAGTGAGGCACCGCGCATACCTGAGCGGGACCTCGCTGTCCTTGGGTGGCTGCGATCTGCGACGTTGTCGCCACTTTCGAGGGCTGCTGGTGGGTCCAGCGGAGTGAGGCACCGCGCAGACTTGAGCGGGACCTCGCCGTCCCTGGATGGCTGCGATCTGCGACGTTGCCGCCGCTTTCGAGGGCCGCTGGTGGGTCCAGCGGAGTGAGGCACCGCGCAGACTTGAGCGGGACCTCGCCGTCCCTGGATGGCTGCGATCTGCGACGTTGCCGCCGCTTTCGAGGGCCGCTGGTGGGTCCAGCGCAGTGAGGCGCCGCGCAGACCTGAGCGGGACCTCGCCGTCCCTTGGGTGGCTGCGATCTGCGACGTTGCCGCCGCTTTCGAGGGCTGCTGGTGTGTCCAGCGGAGTGAGGCACCGCGCAGACCTGAGCGGGACCTCGCCGTCCCTTGGGTGGTTGCGATCTGCGATGTTGTCGCCACTTTCGAGGGCTGAGCGGGACCTCGCTGTCCCTTGGGGTCTGCGAGCCTCACGAATGCCGCTCGCAGAAGTATATGCGCCCATGTCACGTCATCACCTCCGTATAACGTCTCCCGAGCTACTCATGGCCCGCATTGCGCAGGGGTTGGGTACGTCGCCAGTGTAAGCATTCATTGTTTTGCCGATCGGCGCGGGCCCTCGCACCCCCCCTCCCCCCTCCCCCATGGAGTAGATCTTGGCTATTTTCGGCGCCTGTTTCACGCATGTGTGCCCCCCCATAGGACGTTCTGTTTCGAGCAGTCGCGCTAAGCAGAGGTCTGGAGCCAGACCCCCCCCCTTCCCCCCTTCCGTCCAATGTCGAAACGCTGAATAAAAACGCCCACCGCGGTTGCCATTCGTTGGTCCCGCTCTCGGGCCTCTCTTGGCCCGACCGTGGGCCGAGTTCACCCTCGGTTTTCGTGCGAGAGCCTCCAGCAGCGGCCTCGCGTGCGCGCGGACCAAGCACATCAAATCAGATAACGATTGCATTTGGTATTTGGAACAATTTAGCTGAATCGTGAACTTAGCGTAGTGTCATAGTTGGCGTAGTGCCATCGTGTTGTGTTGGAGACAACTGGTTATGACACTACGCTACGGTTAGCGCAGTGTCATAGTGTTGTGTTGGAGACAACTGGCTATGACACTACGCTACGGTTAGTAGCGTAGTGTCATAGCGTAGTGTTGCGGACACATGGGTGTGACACTACATTGTGACACTACGTTACGGTTAGCGTAGTGTCATAGCGTAGTGTTGCGGACACCTGAGGTGACACTACACTGTGGCTCTACGCTACGGTTAGCATAGAGTCATAGAGTAGTGTTGCGGGCACCTGAGTGTGACACTACGCTGTGACACTACGCTACGGTTAGCGTAGTGCCATAGCGAAGTGTTGCGGACACCGGGGTGTGAGACTACATTGTGACACTACGATACGGTTGAGGTGGGCGGAGAAGGAAGATCTTTTGCTGGCTTTTTTTCCTGTGGATTTTGCTGGACTCTGCTCCGGGAACGGGGATTCTACGCTACGGTTAGCGCAGTGTCATAGCGAAGTGTTGCGGACACCGGGGTGTGAGACTACATTGTGACACTACGCTACGGTTGAGGTGGGGGGAGATGGAAGAGTTTTTGTTTGTTTGCTTTTCCTTCGGGTTTTGCTTGACTCTGCTCTGGGAAAGAGGATTCTACGCTACGGTTAGCGTCGTGTCATAGAGTAGTGTTGCGGACACCTGGGTGTAATACTACACTGTGACACTACGCTACGGTTGAGGTGGGGGGAGATGGACGATTTTTGTTGCTGCTGTTGTTGTTGTTGTTGTTGTTGTTGTTGTTGTTGTTGTTGTTGTTGTTGTTGTTGTTGTTGCGGTTGTTTGCTTTTCCTTCGGATTTTGCTTGACTCTGCTCTGGGAAAGGGGATTCTACGCTACGGTTAGAGTCGTGTCATAGCGTAGTGTTGCGGACACCTTTCCCAATGCTCCCAGTTTTACTATGGTTGGCTATGGTGTTGCTGCGGTTTTCTGTGGTTTGCTATGTTCTTTTGCTGCGGTTTGCCGTGGTTTGTTGTGGTTTTGTTTTGGTTTGCCGTGGTTTGCTGTGGTGTTGCTGTGGTTTGCTGTGGTCTTGCTGAGGTTTTGCTGTGGATTGCTGTGGTTTGCCGTGGCTGAGCTATGGTTCAGCTGTGGTTTGCTGTGGTTTTGCTGTGGTGTGCTGTCGCAGTGTCATAGCGTAGTGTCACAGTCGCTTGGTTTTGACACAACGCTAGTGAAGTTAGCGTAGTGTCATAGAGTAAAGTCTAAATTCACGATTCAGATCTACTCTCGTTATTTGGCCTGCTTGGTTGGAGTGTCGAGCGCACCTCTGCTCTGCCGGGCTGGCGAACTTTTGGGGCAGCCGCCCCCTCGTCCGGGAGGACCGTGTGTGTGTGTGTGTGTGTGTGTGTGTGTGTGAGAACGTCACGACATACGAGATGGCAGCTGCAGCGGAGTGCGCGTGAGAACGGCACGATCTACGTACATTGTGGTATGTGAGGAGGGCGACGTTTCTACCTGAGCGAACCGGTATCATCTTATAACCTGTAGGCGTGTGGATCGATGGAGTCTGAAGACGGCCTCCGTGTTCTCGCATCCGGTTTCGCTGTGAATGCCAAAGGAAAGACGCGCGCAAGATCCTCCGCTCTTTTCCGTATCGCTTGACCTATCCCCATCTCCACCCGGCCGTGGCATCTCGGCCCCACCATCCCACCACCCCAGTTGGGATGGGCCCCTCGAAGCCCGAGGGGAACCGCCCATATCACTACCTAGGGGGGTACATCGGCCAGTGGGGAGGCCACACCAGCGAGGATAGGGATCGGTTAAACGATGCTCGAATCCGCGCCCCAGAGGTCCCTACTACTTTCCTGGTGGCAGTTTTCCGTCCAGGATCCATTTTTGGTGGTCCTGGGGCCCGATAACGGGTCCCAGAGGTCAAAACCAAGCAACATCGCTTGGATTGAGCTACTCTCGGAGATTTGGATTGGTCGCCGTCGTGAGATTACGCGCGCCATCTTCACCTTCGGGCGCAGCTCCGAGCGGCCAGCGAGGGCTTTGAGACCGCCTTGGAGCGGCGTGGCCTGCGGTGGTTCGGAGCAGCAGCAGCAGCAGTGTCGTGCTTTCGAGCACCCACGACTCTTGCTCGCTCGAGTCGCTGCCAACCTCCTGACTATCCGGAGGATCGAGATGGGGTACGAATTGGAGCTGGCTGGCGGTCTGAGGTGGCCTTTCAATGGTTTGTTTCAGCGAGCAGGAAGGGGGGCGAGGTTGGAGTTTTTGGGTTCAATGCTTTTCTCTATTTACAAAACAAATGAGAAAACGTTTTTTTTTTTTTTTGTTGATTCGGTCTCCAGGGGCCGTCTTCGGGCCTAAGGAGTGTCAAAAACCGTTCTGGGGTGAAAACCGGCCCCAGATGTGCCCCAGGCGGGTGATTCCCAGGGACCGATCTGGAGCGGACTCGCTCTTATTCCCCCAGCTTGGCCGATGTCCTCGGGGCCCGTTTGGCTCAAGACCCCCTGGCCGCCTCCAGGGTACGGAGAGAACGTTGACGGATACCGACTGAAGTTCCGGTCCGTTTTGAGCTAAGTCGGGCACGTTCTTCTACAGGAGGGATATTCGAAAATTGTTAAAACATCGTCTGAACAAGAAGTTTAGGGACGATTTTTGAGTATTTTTTGCTATTTCGGGATATTTCATAAGTTTTTGATTTTTCATTCAAAATCCGCCTGTAGGGGGACATGCCCGACCTAAGTTTTGAGCAAGGCGTCGCTGTCGGGGTGGCAGCGTGTGCTGTTGGGCAGCGTGCTCCTTTTGTCTGTACCCACGTCGGGTGTGCCAATGCCAGGGGGTGTTTCGCCCTCCCACCTTGGACTTGCCCCAGGTGCCGTCCCATCCTATCCTATTATATCCTACCCTCCTCGTTGCCTTCTCTCCTCCTCCTCCTCCTCCTTGCCCTTTCTCCTCCTCCTCCTCCTCCTTCTCCTCCTCATCCTTCTTATTGCCATCTGTTCTCCTCCTCCTCCTTCACTTCCTCCTCCGCTTCCTGATCCTCATCCTCATCCTCGATTTCCTCCTCGTCGTCCTCCTCCTCCTCCTCCTCCATCCCTTTTCCTTACAGCGAACTACTCCCTGTCGCACCCACTGACGTGTCGGTGGGGCGGGCCGGGCGTTTCGCATGAGACTTCCTCACCATTAATGATTCTGAAGTCTGACGTTCGCAAGGGTTTCATGGATTGAGGGCGGGTAGTTTTCAAAATGCGGTTTTCGTCATGGCGCCACGAGCATTTTTATTGAAAGTCCGCAGCAGTTTCAAGGATGGCCTGTTTCTTTGCAAAGGTTGGCTCTCGCCTTAGCGCCACGCGTATTCGTCTTGAACATGTTTAGCAGTTGGAAGGACTCGAATGGCTGACTTCCCAGACATGGTGTTCTGGCATGGTTTAGGATTGTCCGGACACGGCGGTCACGCTGGTTCGTGGTGATGAAATCACTGGAATGCTGTTCTGGCACTACTTAGGACAGTCAGGATGTGACAGTCTCATTGATTCGCGGTGCTGAAGTCCCAGGAACGGTATGTCGGTGCGATAGGGTATTCTCCCACGTTTGTCTTCCAATGATAAGTCATGGGGCACTCTCCGCAATGCAAGTACAGTCTTGTAGGGACCCATGAGGAGTGAGCTTGGAGGGAGGGTTTACTGCAACATCGTTGATTTGTCTTGGGTTCGCACTTGTCCTTCTGCTCCTCCTTCTCCTCCTCCTCCTCCTCCTTCTCACCTCTCCAAGGCGGCGTTGGCAAGCTCAAGCGAAGCACCGACCTGACAGACGGGTTCCGATTTTCTTTCTTGGCCGGGCGATGATGATGATGATGATGATGATGATGATGATGATGATGATGATGATGAGGAGGCGGAAAAGCAGACCAGGGCTTGCACCTCGTTGCCGCACACATCCTATGCACAATTTGTCGTTTCGCCATGGCCTTGAATCGTGTCCTTGGATACGACCTTCTCAAGACAAGAACGCAAGCATGGGGAGGCGCGAGCGCACTAGGAGAACACTCGCAATTAACAACGCAATTGGCGAAGCTAGGTCTCTTGGCCGCCCCCGGGTCTTGCGGCCGCCATATTGACATCCTGTGTTTTTATCCGATGGAGGTGGGCACACACAGAACTTGAAACGGAACATGCGGCGGTCGGCGCGAGATCGGCACGCTGCAATGAAGGAAACCATTCCACTTTGTTGCTCGCCCTCCGTGGGCACGCGGCTCACGGGGAAAAGATGTTTGCACGTGTTGGCCGCGCGTGCCGCCTGAGGCCGCGCCCGCCCGCGCCCTGCCTCTCCAATTAGAGCTTCGCGCGCCCCGCCTAGCTCTTAACCGGAGGGGGCCCGCTCCCGACCCGCCGACCAACAAGTGTTGGCCGCGCGTTTGAGGTCACGGGGGGGGGAGGACTACCCCAAACGATCACGGCCCGGGGGGGCGGATTTTTTTGTTGTGGGCGGCGGGCGCCTTTGCCCGACCTGTGCGGGCGCGCCGCCGAAGAGCGCACGGACCGACAGCACTGCCGTGGCACGCGGTCCTTGGTTGACGGGGCGTAGCGCCTCCTGCTGCAGGGCCCTTCGTAGACACTTGCGGGGGTCTGCCGACATGTGAACACGAAGCCACCGAGCCGCAGGTTGCTGAGGCTTTGCGCAGCTGGGCTGAATTCGGGTGTGCTGCAATTTTCAGACGACGTCGGGTTGCCTGTGTCGGACAGGCATGGCGAGCAGAACGGAACAGTCAACGAGTAATTTATCTATTGTAGCGAACTTCCTGCGCAGTTGGGTTCTTGGTGGGCCCTTCTCCGCGCTCGTTTGTCAGGCGCAGGACATTTCTTCAACTCAATTCGAAGGAGAAAACAAATCAGCCTGGTGGACAGGCAACGGAGCGTAATACTGCCATTGTTCCGAAACCCACTCTGCATGATGATGCCATGGCTAGTCTTGCCAAGCAGATGACGGCGGATTCTGGACATTGGCTGGAGATCGAGGAACTCTTTCGGCTCGCAGAGCGTCGTGCAAACAGGAGCAGGAATCGCATTCTTTGCTCACAAGGTTTTCATTTGGGGAGGTATCTTATCTTGTGCGAAACACCCGCCGAGCAGCCAAAACGTGGCAGGTGTGCCAAAACAAGACGGCAAAACCATGAGAGGCGCGCGTTCTGCGCGTCCGCGACTCGAGTGGCCGCCCTCCCTCCCTCCTCCCCCTCGCCCGAGGCTGCCGCCTCTCCGCGGCGTCCCCTTTGTCCCTCTCTCTCTCCCCCCCCCCTTCCCTCCCCCCCGGGTCGGCGGCCCCCGCCGCTTGCTCGGGCTTGGGTTGGCTTCCGTGGCGTCTCTCCTGTCCCTCTCCGTTTCGCTCGCCCCGCGCTCGTGCCCCCCACCTCGGGGCGGCGGAGGCCGCCGCCTCGGAAAAGGCGAGGTCCGCAGCTGATCTTGGGAGGGGCCTCGAGCTGCTCTCTCTCCGGTCGGGGCGGGGGGGGGCCCGGCCGGCGACCGACCTGAGCAGGCGAAGCTGCGGTTCGTGCGTCCCCCTTCCCTGCGCAGGCCCGCTCGCCGCGTCGGGCAGAGGCCAGCGGTGCCGCGCGCCTCGGCACCGAGGCGGGGGCGCAAGCGCTTCCTGCCGCGGGGCCCCTCGCGCGCGCCAGCGGCGGAGGCGGGGAGGGGTGGAGGGCCGGCGGCCCGCGAGGCGCCCCAGGCAGGCCCAGGCAGAGGGTTTCCTCCTCCTCCTCCTCCTCCTCCTCCTCCTCCTCCTCCTCCTCCTCCTCCTCCTCCTCCTCCTCCTCCTCCTCCCCCTCCTCCTCCTCCTCCTCCTCCTCCTCCTCCTCTCCTCCTCCTCCTCCTCCTCCTCCTCCTCCTCCTCCTCCCTCTCCTCCTCCTCCTCCTCCTCCTCCTCCTCCTCCTCTCCTCCTCCTCCTCCTCCTCCTCCTCCTCCTCCTCCTCCTCCTCCTCCTCCTCCCTCCCCCTCCCCCTCCTCCTCCTCCTCCTCCTCCTCCTCCTCCTCCTCCTCCTCATCCGCCTCCGCCTCCTCCGCCTTCGCCTCCGCCTGGCCTTGCGTACATATCACTCGCAGGGGCCTCCTTTCCGCGTTCAGGGCCGATCGTGGCCTGCTGCTCGGACTCGCCCCCGATGCGCTGATCCCTATCCTCGTCTCACCCCTCCCCCCCTCCTCCTCCTCCTCTCCTCCTCCTCCTCCTCCGCCTCTTCCGAGCTCCTCGCTTCTCCTCCTCGCTCCTCCTCCTCCTCCTCCTCCTCCTCCTCCTCCTCCTCCTCCTCCTCCTTCCTCGTGCTCCCGCTTCTTTCCTCTGGCCGCGTCCCTCCTCCTCGTGCCCCCTCTCCCGCGGCCGCCCGGCGCGCGGCGCGCGAGGCCCACCCGCGTGTCCCGCGCGTGCTCCGCAGCCTGCTTTGGCGCCGCGCTCCGCGCCCGCATGCGAGTCGCCCGGGCGCGTGATGGCTCCCGGGGGGCGCCGGCCAAGTGTCCCCAGACACGCTCGCGTCCCGAAACAATCAGTCGGGCCGGACGAAGTAGTCCAAAAGTACTCCCCCAAATATTCCGGGGGCTATTTTTGGAGTGTTTTTTGGCTTTCTGGGTGTATTTTGGGGGTATTCTTAATTTTTCGTCGAAAATCCTCCTGTAGGGGGACACGCCCGACATAATGCTCGGGCCGAACGAAAGGGGGGGACAGGGAAAGGGGGGGTTACGAAATCTGCTGCATGCAGCTGGTCTCGGCCCCGCTGCCGGGCCCATTCCTCGATACATGGGCGCCGGGAGGCGCCGGGAAAGTCAGCTACGTGAGCTGATTCTCCCCCCCCTTTGCTATCCCCCCCTTTCGCTGGGCCTGAGACACGCTCGCGTCCTGAAACAATCAGGACGTCAGGTTTTTGTCGTTTCGGGCCTAAAAACAGGTCTGGATGAAGCGCCGGTCCGCGGAAAGTGTCGGGACTTCCAGGGACCCCGTGTGGAAAAATCATGGCATCGCCTGTCTGGTCAGGGGCAACGTTCCCTGATACCCTCGCGTCGCTTTTTTTTCGCGCTCCGCGTTTTCGCCCAGTTTCGGCCCCTTTTTCCCAACCATCCTGTGGTCTTGGGTCCTCGTTTTGCAGAGACAGCGCCGCGCTCCATTCCCACGCTGCCCTGCCTCTCTCCTCCTGCCGCTGCTCTCCAATACCGATTTCAGCACCCCTCACACGTTTCGTGGTCCCATAAGGAGCTCTAGCTAAGGCCCAGATGCCAGGGTTCGCATCGTTCCGCCGTCTCGTTTCGGTACCCCCCTCACACTATTCGTGGCCCAATCGGGAGCTCCAGCTAAGGCCCACATGCCAGGGTTATCATGGCTCCGCCGTCTCGTTTCGGCACCACCCTCACACGCTTCGTGGCCCCACAGGGAGTTCCAGCTAAGGCTCCGGTGGCAGTGCCCGCATGGCATCACCCCGTCCATTTCGGCACACCCCTTACACGTTTCGTGGCCCACCTTCGTTCTACCTGCCTTGCCGTATTTACACTAGTGTATATGGTTGGGTCCGTGGCCAGGACAGTTCTTGACGCTTCGCGCATCCCCACTAGCCCATTCAGAACCGACTTACTGATTTCTGGGCTTCGTGTAGGCGATGCAAAAGCATACAGTGCAATAGACGCCTTGAATGCCTTTGTCGGGGGTGCGGGGAAGTTGGCGACATCAGTTGTATGATTCGAGATCTGTCCACCTGCCACGTGTATGTCATCGGCGGGCGGCCGCGATGCGGGGTCCCACAATCCGAGCATCTTCTTTGGGTGGAGGGCAAAGGGTGAAATCTTAAATGCCGTTCCGATGAATGCTCGAGGCTTGAGCCTGCAAGCGGTGAATCACGAGGCGGACTGGTTCTCGAGGTGCAAAAAAGCCCATTTTCCCCTCGGGCCCTCCACCCCCGAGAAAAATGCTCAGACGATGCTTCCGCTGCTCCTCCGAGCGGGTCCAAAAAAGCACATCCGGCCCCTTCCGCAGCGATGCCCCGGGCGAACGGGGCGGCCTCGCTCGCGCCGTCCCGGCTCCGTGTGGGGGGGGGCCCTCCGCGGGGGCTCTCCGCGGGGCCCCGCGTGCGGGGGTGCGCGGCCTCCCCCCGGCCCCGCACTCTCCGCCCGCACGGCCCGGGAGGTCTGAGGCGTCTATTGGGCCCATCTCGGCCCCCGTGGCTCAAAGACGGGGTGATTTTTCAATCGCTTCGCTCATTCCGCTGGCCCTGGAGCGCTATTTGGGGCCTCTTGGGGCCGTCTAGGGGGCCTTTTGGGGGCTTCTTGGGAGCGTCCTGGGGCTCCTTGGCGGCGTCTTGGGCTCCTCTGGGGCCTCTTGCCCGTGGCTCAAAGACGGGGCGATTATTTCAGCCCCCCCCCCCTCTCCATGGTGTTTGCTGCGTTCGGTGGGCCTGCCTGCGTGCACAGGCAGCCCGCACAGTGAGGATGTGCCACTTCCCATGTGCCACGACAATCCGAGTTTCGGCGCTCCAGCGCCCCCGCGGAGCTCTCAGAGGGCCGCCCCCCGGGGCGTACATCGGCGCCTGTCCTGTCCCCCTTCGGGACGACCGAAATGGGTACCTTGGCATCGCTCGGACCTTGGCATCATCTAGCAAAACGTACGCACGAAATCGAGAAATGCACGGGGAATGGACGTCCGAGCGATGGCGAGGTACGGAAAGAATGGGTACGATGCCCAATGCCCAACAGCAGCTCCTGCTCCTGCTGAGCACGGGCTCGCTGCCCGCGCCGCGGCCCGAGCCCCTGTAATTATGACGGAAGGCCGTCTGCCCAGCAGCGGCCTCTGCTGGTTTGGGACAGCATTTGTGGTTCGGCACTGCAGCATTTCTTCCGTAGCCATTTTGGGCGTCCAGACTCTCGGAAGCTCCAAGATTAGGGGGCCACGTGCGACCCCCCCCACCCCTTCCCCCCACGATTTCTGAGGGGGAGGGTGGGGCTCACTTCGCTCGGGAGCTCCCAGACGACGTGAACCCCACCCTCCCCCTCAGAAATCGTGGGGGGTGGGGGTAGGGGGATTCGCATGTGGCCCCCTACAGCATTTGTGCTTCGGCATTGTACCATCTCTTCCGTACCCAAACTCTCGGAAGCTGGCCGAAACCAGCCTGTTCTGCTGGTTTTGGGCGGCCAACACCAGCAGAAGTGTGGCACTGTACCAGAAGAGCTTCTGAGAATTCGGACGCCCCAGACCAGCAGAGTTTGGACGTCCTAAGAGGCCATCGTGGAGCTTCCGTACGGTAGGTTCGCGTCGCGTCGACCGGCGGCGACCCCAGCGCGGGCGTTCAAGGTTGAACGCCGCCGGCGACCCAGAATCGATCGATGTTGAACGATCGGACGTTGCGGCAGCGGCCGATCGTTCAAGGTTGAACGATCCCTGCGGTGTCAAAAACCAACGCTGGGGTCGGCACGACGCGAACCTGCCGTACCCATTTGGGGCGTCCAAACGCTCGGAAGCTCCAGGAGGGCCTCTTCGGGGGCCGCTCTTCGGGGGCCGCCCTCGGGCGCCCCTCTCGGGCGCTCCCGGGGGCCGTCCGGGGCCCCTCCCGGGCCCCTCTCTCTCTCGGGCCTCTCTCCAGGGCTGCCCTGGCGCCATCACGAGGCCCAGGAAGCTCCGCGGGAGCGAGACCTCGAGGAGCCAAACCACCGTGATCTTCCATCGGTTTTTGAAGTTTGGACTCTTGGGAGGCGTCTTGGGAGGCGGGAGTGGCACCTGGAACCTTCTTGGGGCTGTCTTGGGGCGTCTCAGAGGCTTGTCGGAGGCTACCTTCAGCGCTGTTGAGGTATCTTGAGCCATCTTGGAGGCCCTCTTGGGCTGTCTTGGGCCCTCTCTTGGAGCCATCTGGGGCCATCTTGGGCGCTCTGACGGCTCCGCCTCCCCCCCCCTCCCAGACCCAGAGGAGGGGTGTAGGGGGAGGGGTCAAGACACCCTCCTAGATAGCAAGCCGTCTAGCTCACTTCCACCCGCTCTCCCAACACATGAGTAGCACCCGAGCCTCAGCATGTTGTTCAGCGGTCGTCTTTGGATGGGCAGCTACTGGGAATCAGAAGCGAGTCCATGTGCGCGACGTTGGGGCGAGGTGCGCCACGCGTGCCAGGCGCGCCATGCGCCAGGCATCCCTGGGGCCCGAGAGTGCCAGGCACGCCTGGTGCGCCAGATGCGCCACGTGCCTCCGCGTGCGCCAGGTGCGCCGCGTACTCCAGCCGCACCAGGTGCGCCACGTTCGGGGCACGTGCAGAGTGTGTCAGTGCGCCTGCGCACGTGGCAGCACACATCGGGAAACATGTCGGCCCCCACCATCCTTGTTGAAAACCAATGCCCATCATTGTGTCTGGTGGGCCTGCGCACAGCAGGCCAGACGCCACCACCCCCACCGCCCCTGTCAAAAACCACTTGACAGTGATCGCGGGGTGGCCGCGCATAATCCAGATTTAGCCGCGAGGTGCATTTTGGTATTGTTCTTTTTGGAGGGGGGCAGGGCTGGTAGCCATGCTCACTTCAGGCAATATGCTGACACCCCCGCCGTCCCTGTCAACGAAAACAATATAAAGGGCTCTCGAGCCTCACGAACATGACTCCATAATTTTCCCCTAACATGTACTTTATATTGTTTTTTTGACAGGGGTGGTGAGGGGGGAGGGGCGCATCGGGTTGGTTGCGCATGCTGTGAATTTGGAGGCAGAGTGAGTGTGTGCTTGTATTGCTTTTTGACAAGGATGCTTGGGGGGGTGATCATGGGGTCCTCATTGTTCCTGGTTGCTGCCAGTCGCCTGGGGGAGAGGGTGTATCAGTATGGAACAGTGATTACCCTTCCCCCGAGCATGGGAAGGAGGGATTGTGGCAGGGAGCTGAGAACAACTCGTTAAACCACAGTCCAGAAGGCTGGTGGGGGCATCCTGTGGTGTTGGGTCCTCGTGTTGAATCAGCATTTCTCTGCGTTCACTCCTTCCTTCATCCTACCCCTCTCCCCTCATCATCATCGTCATCACCATTATCATGTTCATTACCGTCATTATCATCGTAACCGCATTCGCGTCATTATCAGTACCATCATCAGCATCAGCGTTATTACCATCGCCATCAACACCATCATCACCATCATCATCATCATCATCATCATCATCATCATCATCATCATCATCATCATCATAACCACCACCACCATCATCATCGCGATCAGCATGAACACAACGAGTATCATCACCATTATCATTAGTAGCAACATCATCCTTATCGTCATCACCCTCATCACTATCCATCATCATAATCATCTTCACCATCATCACCATTATCATCATCATCGTCATCATCATCATCATCATCATCACCGTACTCATTATCAATATTGCTATCATCATCCTCAGCATCATCATTATCATTATCATCATCACCATCATCATCGGTAGTTTCATTATCATCATCACCACCATAGCCAGCACCATCATCATCATCATCATCACCATCGTCATCGTCGTCGTCATCATCATCATCACCATTCATCATCATCACCAGCATCATCATTCCCATCACCATCATCACCTTACGCATCATCATTCTCTTCATCACCATCATCATCATCATCATCATCATCATCATCATCATCATCATCATCATCATCTTCCTTATCATCATCACCATCATGATCATCATCACCATCATCATCGATAGCAGCATCATCATTATCATCATTACCATTACCACCATAACCATCACCATTATCGTCATTGTCATCACCATCAGCATCGTCGTCGTCGTCATCATCATCATCACCATCATCATCATCATCGTCATCATCATCATCACCATCATCACCATCCTCGTCGCCGTCGTTGCCTTCGTCATCGTGGTCGTCTCCATCATCATCATCATCATCATCATCATCATCATCATCATCATCATCATCATCATCATCATCATCATCATCATCATCATCATCACCACTTGCATATCAGCAAGCACCTCACGAGTTTCGTGGCCACATCAGCAGCTGCACCGATTGCCCAGTTGCAGGAATAGCATGTGTGACCGCGCCCATTTGGGCACACTCTCATGCGTTTCGTGGCTCCACAGGAAACTCCACCGAAGGGCCCATTTGCAGGAATTGCATGTGTGACCACGCCCATTTCGGCACACACCTCACGCGTTTCGTGGCCCCATGGGAAGCTCCACCGAAGGCCCCAGTGGCAGGAATCGCATGCGTGACTGCGCCCGGCACGCCTCTCACACGTTTCGTTGCCCCACAGGGAGATCCACCGAAAGCCCCAGTGGCAGGAATCGCATGCGTGACAGCGCCTATGTCGGCACACCCCTCACTCGTTCCGTGGCCCCCCAGGGAGCTCTACCAAAGGCCCCAGTGGCAGGAATCGCATGCGCGTCTGCGCCCATTTCGGCAAAACCTCATTCGTTTCGTTGCCCCATAGGGAGCTCCACCGAAGACCACAGTTGCAGACACCGCATGTGTGACTGCGCCCATTTCGGCACACCTCTATACATTCCGTTACCCCGTAAGGAGCTCCACCGGAGGTCTCGCCTCCTGCTGTTCTGCTTCCCAGGGCCGCGCCAGCAGACGCGCAGATCAGCCGTAACGGGTCACATCTCGATGTAACCCACTACGGCCGACCTCTGTGACCCAAGTGGCAACGTCGCTCCGTCCTTCTCACGCGCGCCTTAGTCCTTTTGTTAGCCCTCTCCTTCAGTTTTCACATGTCTTGCGGTACTCACAGCTGCATATGGTTAGGTTCTTCGTCAGGCTAATTTCGCAACCTTTGATCTCAGGGTCAGTCCAGGCCTCCCCGAAATGGGGTCCGAGTCCGAGTGGGTGGGGTCGGAGGACCGCGCCGCATCGCCGATGCGTCGACGATGCGGCTCGATGTGGAGCCTGATTCTCTCCACGCCAAGGTCGTCGATGCATCGCTGGTGCATCGGCGACGCGGCGCGACCCCCGACCCCATTCACTCGGACCCCATCTAGGAGGCCTCCAGTTTTGGGGGGATGGGGTCAGGCAGGCAGGCATCGACGTCCCCTCGCCCATTCGTCGCCGACAGGAGCCCTAAAGCCCACCCCGCCCAGGAGCGTACGGATCCGTCATCGGGGGCCCGACGCCGATCCATCTGCGATGTATCGCCGATTCCGGGTCGACGTTTCTCCCCGAGCTGGTCCTCTCCTGCCGCCAGGGCTGGACCTAGACGGTGTTTTTGGCAATTTCGTGGGCCGTTTTCGTTTCGACTTCTTTTTGCGGTAAAGGCGGATTCGAGACGAAAGCGAGGGAAAGCGAAAACAAAACGAAAGCGAAAAACACCGTTTAGTTTCAGCCCTGCCTGACGCTTTCCCTCACGTCACGAACAAAAAGTGTGACGTCGGAGGGCGGAGCGCAGCATACCATGGCCCCTCCGCAGTTGCGGTCAACAGAGTGATGGGGGGGTCGTCGGCAGTCCGCGAGGCTCAGAAAAGCAGGTTTGACGAACCTCACCGCAGGCGCCAACTTATTTTACGTTTTGCACAGTGTCCGAGGCGGGAATTCGTACATGACCACCGCCTGGAGGGTCAGTTTTCGGAGCCTCGGCAGGCGGTGGATATGGACATATTCGGGCCCCCAGGGGCCGAAATATATCCATATCCACCGCCCGCTGGGACACCAGGGCGTCGGTTTCCAGGCGGTGGATAAATCCCAGCCTCGCACAGTGTTTCCGGCGCAGGTGCCCGATTTTTTGTCAAAGCAGTGCGGTTGGGTCTCGGGCGGGTCGCGGCTTGGTCGCGGGCGGGTCTCGCGGGCGGGTCTCGCGGCTGGGGCTCGCGGAGTGGGTCGCGGGCGAGAAACAACAACATTGTGATCCGCACCGCGGAAGCCTTCTTCGGGCACGCACCCAGGGATGAGGTAAGACCGTTCGGCCCTCCCACTCTGATGTCGCAGTTGCCGAGGCCCCCGCTTGGTTTCTTGCCCGTATTCCCCAGGATGAAGCCCTCGTGGTCAGGTCGGAGTTGCTCCGGAGATTTTGGTCGGATGTCGCTTTGGGAGAGGTGAATCGTTCTGTATTGTTATGGTAAGTCGGGCCTGTCCCTCTACAGGATGAACATTTAAAAATAGTTAACAAATAATACCACTTCGAGTTTCTCCTCCAAAATCCGCCCGTCGGGGGACACGCCCGACTTCATTGCTATGTTCTCCCACCCACTTCCTCAGACGCAGTGAACCAATCAAGGTCTCTGTCGTTCTCGGCCTCCCGGACCTTGCACACAAATGCCTTGGACGAAGAATTGTCCCTATAGGGAGCTGTGTAGTCCGGGGAGGACAGACCTCCTAACCTGACGCGTCGATTAGCGCATTGTCCGTCTTCGGTTCGCGAGAGGGCGTTGCGGCCGTCATTTTTGCGGGTCCAGGTCCGTCGGCTTCGGTCCCAGGCCGTTTTCACTAAAGGAAGGTTCACTGAAGGGAGGTTTATCCACCGCAGATGTTGAGTCGGTGGGGCCGCGTCTTGGCACGATGCCCGATGTGGTGGCCGCGTACTGGCACCGTCCCCGACGCTGGGGGGCTCAGGGCACCGACGCCGATCCTGGCTAGCCAGGCCCCTTCCCCCCGCGATGGGCCTGTTTTCCACCACCACCATGGAGTCGGCCCTGATTAGTAGGTCGACCCTGTCGAATCAAGGGTCCCCTTGTGTCCTGAGCTTCGCTCGCGACCCATGCTTCCTTGCATTCCTGTGGCAATGTGGCCCCCGGAAGGGTCTTGTGTCCTCTCGCGTGCCCTGTCCAATCGAGTCCGACTGTATGGGGAGCTGTGCAGAGTCGGTGGGGCCGCGTCTTGGCACACTGTCCGAGGTGGTGGTGGCCGCGTACTGGCACCGTCCCCGACGCCGGGGGCTCGCGGGCACCGACGCCGACCCGGGCCAGCCAGGCCCCTTCCGCCCGTGATGGGCCTGTGTTCCACCACCACCGTTAAGTCGGGCCTGTCCCTCCACAGGAGGAGCATTCAGAAATTGTAAAAAAATAGTATGGGGACGTTTTTTTGGTATTTCTTGATAGTTTGGGGATGTATTTTTTGAGTCTTTTTATTTTTTCGCCCCAAACCCCCCTAGGGGGACAGGCCCGACCTAACACCACCACCACCAGAAGGTGGAGGGGGGAAGGAGGTGGAGAGCGATGAGGAGGAAGAAGAAGAGGGGGAGGAGGGCCCCCGCCCCAGGAGGAGGAGGAGGAGGAGGAGGAGGGAGGAGAGGAGGAGGAGGAGGAAGAAGAGGAGGAAGAGAGGAGGGGGAGGAGGGCACCCTCCCCAGGAGGCAGAGGCAGAGGAGGAGGAGGAGGAGGAGAAGGAGGAAGAGGGGGAGGAGGGAGGAGGAGGAGGAGGAGGAGGAGGAGGAGGAGGAGGAGGAGGAGGAGGAGGAGGAGGAGGAGGAAGAAGAGGGGGAGGAGGTGGAGAGAGAGGAGGAAGAGGAAGACGCGTGGTGGTGGTGGTGGTGGTGGTGGTGGAACACAGGCCCATCGCCCCGGGCCCGGGGTCGGCGCGCGTGGCACCTCCTGGCCAGGCCGCGCCGGGGAGCGGGGGCGCTCCCTTCCCTGGGTCGGGGGCGGAAAAGAGGGGGGTGATGACTAGGGGGGGGTGGATATCATGGCGGGGGCCATGATATTTCCCCAGATTTCATGGCGCCTCTTCTTATTTCATTACGTCCCTGGCCCCCCCGCTGGGCCGCGCACATGCCGCCGGTCATGATTTGCACCCCCCCCTCTTGCACACCCCCCTCTTGGCCGCTCCCGAGAAAGGGGGGGTTACGAAATTTGCTGCATGCAGCTGGTTTCGGCCTCACCGAGGGGCCCGTTCCTCGATACATCGCCGCCTCCGGCGTCGGGAGGCGCTGGGAAAATCAGCCTCGTGAGCTGATTCTCAAACCCCCCCTCTGCTATCCCCCCCTTTCGCCCGACCCGAATCAAGTTGGGCATGTCCCTCTGCCGGAGGAGACTTCAAGAGCAGTAGACAGAATAGTCGGGGGGCGATTTTTGTCGACCGTGTTCGACTATTCTTGCATACTTTTTGGATATCTGTTCATATTGAGTAGTGCGTGTCCCTCTGCCGGAGGAAGACTCAAGGGTATTACAAACATAGTCGGGGGACGTTTGTTTCTCGACTATGTTCGACTGTTCTTGGATATTTTTTGAGTAATTGTTCGTTTGACGTCCCAACTGCCTCTGCGAGGACGTGCCCGACCCAGGCTGAGGAGCGGGGGCGCACCGATCGCTGGGCCCCAGGTCTGGCACGCCCGAAGTGGTGACGGAAGAAGTGGGGCCGCGACCCGCAGACCCCAGATGGCCTGAAGTGCTCGAGGTGGGCCCTCAAGACGTCTAGAGGCTCCCTGGATGGGGTCGGAGCAGATGGGACCGGAGGACCGCACCGCATCGCTGCTGCCTCGCCGATGAAGTTCGCTGTGCGCCCCGGTTTTCTCCACGTCGACACCGCCGATGCCTCGCCGACGTCGACGGTGCGCCGCCGGTGCATCCCCGCTGCATCGCCGATGCGGCGCGATCCTCCGGCCCCATCCTTGCCGACCCCATCCGGGGGGCCTCCGAGAAGGCGGTGGGGCTTCTCAGAAGGCAGGGGGGCCTTCTTGTCACCAGCCTGCAGCATATCCCTATCCCTATGATTGGCATCGCCTCATCTCGATGCCGATCTTAGGGATTCCCTCCGTTTCTGAGGGCGCATCCCTAAGATTGTCGTCGACTTTTGGCTTGTCAATCTTAGGGATAGGGATACGTTCGAGGCTGGTGATCTTAGAAGGCCCCCCGAGGCTTCCGAGAAGGCCGCGCCACCCCTGGCCGGGCGCCGCCAGCTCTCGCGAGAGGGCCCGCCCAGGGCCCGAGGTCGGGCGAGGGCTCCCGGAGCGTCTGTTTCCTGCCGCTGCCCTCCCCGACGTCCTCGGGCGTGGACGGGCCTCCTGCCCCGACGCGTCGATTAGCGAGCTGGCCGTCTGCGGTTCGCGCGAGGGCGTCGCGGCCGTCACTCTTGCGGATCCAGGTCCGTCGGCTTCGGTCCGAGGCCGTTTTCACTGAGGGGAGGTTCACCAAAGGGAGGCTGGTCCATCGCCGAATAGTCAAAAAGCAGTCTGGGGATGATCTGTTGTTTCTTGTTGTTGTTGTTGTTGTTGTTGTTGTTGTTGTTGTTGTTGTTGTTGTTGTTGTTGTTGTCGTTGTTGTTGTTGTTGTTGTTGTTGTTGTTGCTGCTGCCATTTTTTTGTTTTTTTTTTGACTACTTGTAAGTTCTCATCCAAGATCCGCCTGTAGGGGGACACGCCCGACTTCAGCCCGCGTGCGCTCTTGTCTGGAGCCTCCCCCGCTGGTGCTCGCACAGCGCCCGGCGAGCAGAAGCACACGGCATGCACACGTGCTCTCTCGGAGCTCTCCGCGCGGAGCTCGTGGATCGGCGCCACTGGGCCCCCCGCAGTGGCGGCGCCTCCCGTGCCGCCCCGGGCGCGTTCCTCGCGCCAAGGAGGAGGAGGAGGAGGAGGAGGAGGAGGAGGAGGAGGAGGAGGAGGAGGAGGAGGAGGAGGAGGAGGAGGAGGAGGAGGGGTGGGGCAGGGGGAGCCTGGTTAGTGGTGGGGCCCCGGAGCCACTAGATTGTCCAGAACCACTAAACCAGGACTGCCGCAGCTGGTGTTTCTCGGGTGACGGCAGTTCTGGTTCGTGGAGCGGGGCGGGGGGGGGGGCGGCCCCCCGTACACATCACGAAAGCAGGTCCCAACCCAGTTTTGCCAACGCCCGGAAGGAGGGGGGGGGCCCGGGCGCCGATCCAAAACATCCGCAGACCTCCGGGAATGTATGCTCGTGCTGTGTGCTTTGTTCCCCTGCAGTCGGGCTGGGGTACAAGAGCGAGGTCGGTCCGGGGAGGGTGCCCTGATGTGGAGTCGGGCCTGTCCCTCTACAGGAGGATGATTCAAAAATAGCCAAAAACTAGTTAGGGGACGATTTTTCGACTATGTTTGACAATTTTTGATCATGTTTTGACAATTTTTATTTTTTCGTCCAAAATCCGCCTGTAGGAGGACACGCCCGACCTAACCCTAATGTTCTTCGTGTTTGTTGGATGCTCTTCTGTACCCGGGGGGAGGGTACCCTCGACTGCTCGTCAGTTTGGCCGGCGGAGGGTCTCATGTTCTTGAATGATGTTCTTCTGTCCCAGGTCCGACTCTACGGGTGCTTAAACCTCTCCGCCGGTGCTTTGGCGGCGCGCCGCCAAGACGACGTTGGCGTGGTGATCGCCGGAGCGTTCGGTGTGGGGGTCGGACCAGAGAAGTCGGTGCCCTCCCCAAGGCTCGCTCGCTGCCGCTCCTGCCCGCGGCGGCCCTCTACAGGCCCTCGCCGCCTTCGTATTCGTCGTCGTCGTCGTCGTCGTCGCCGTCCTCGTGGTAGCTGTCGTCGTCGTCGCCGCCGTCGTCGTCGTCGTCGTCGCCGTCGTCGTCCTCGTCGTCGCCGTCGCCGCCTGTCCACGAACCGCCCAGAATCGGCCGTGCGTCACCGTTGTGGCGGCGAGAGCCCCTTCCGCAGGGCGAACACCGTGTGGGAAGAGGGGAGGTCTCGCCGCCGCTGCCGCCGTTGCCGTCGCCGCCGCGCCGCCCTCGTTAGCGGTCGTCGTCGTCGTCGTCTGTCGTCGTCTGTCGTCGGCGTCGTCGTCGTCGTCTGTCGTCGTCGGCGTCGTCTGTCGTCGTCGTCGTCTGTCGTCGTCTGTCGTCGTCGTCGTCGTCGTCGTCGTCGTTGTCGTCTGTCCTCGTGGTCACCGTCGTCGTCGTTGTCGTGGTCGTCGGCGTCGTCGTCCTCGTCGCCTGTCCAAGAACCGCCCAGAACCTGCCCTGGGGCCCTGCCCGGCGGTCGTGCGTCACCGTCGTGGCGGCGAGTGCCCTCCCCAGCAGGGCGAACATGTGAGAAGGGGTTTCGCCGCCGCCGCCGCCGCCGCCGCCGCCGTCGTCGCCGCCGCCGCCGCCGCCGCCGTCGTCGTCGTCGTCGTCGTCGTCGTCGTCGTCGTCGTCGTCGTCGTCGTCGTCGTCGTGGTCGCCGTCGTCGTCGTCGTCGTCGTGGTCGCCGCCGTCCTTTGCCCTTTGCAGAGGCCGTGAAGGCGTTCGGAGGCACCACAAACGCAGCAATCGGCGATGCGAGGGCTGCGGATGCGCCAAAAGGGTGCCAACAGCCGCAGGTCGCGCAGGAGCTACCCTACTCATTTGCGGGAGGCCCAACCCTTTCGATGCCAGAAAAGGTGCTCACAATTCGCAGTCGACGTCGGCGGCCTCAGGGTTGAGGCGCCGCCGCTTGCGCTCCTCGGCAGCTGCTTCAGCGGCCGCCGACCACTCTTGCAAGCTCTCCACATCCAAGCCATAGGCGGAGAGGACCCCGAACGGGGAGTCCGCCGCAGGCCCGCCGGCTGCCCCCGCAGCGGAGCCCGCCGCCGCCGTCGGCGGCGCCGCCGCCGAGGCCGCCGCGCGCCGGGGCCGCGGGCCGCCTTCCTCCTCAGGCTGGAGGCCCAGCCACTCGAGGTAGCGGAGCCCCACGGCCTCGGTGAGCGGCTCCGGGCGCAGCCTGCGCTCGCCCTGCTCGCGGCGCCGACCTCTTGGGTGAAGGCCGCGCTCCCACTGGCTCCTCTGGGCACGCATGGCCTTGTCGGCCCCCCGCCAGCCAGGGCAAGCCTCCTTCAGCTTAGGCCTGGCGCCGCTGCGCCCACCCAGCTGCATGTAGGCCCCGCAGTGCTGGCACCCGATCAGCTCCTCCTCGTCGTCGCCGTCACCCGAGCGGGCGTACCTCAGGGCGTGGCCGAAGACGATGACTGTCGCAACAGCGATGCCCTGGCCGCCCGCCGCCGATGGGAGACATTCCTGCCGCCCCCTGGGATTTATGGCGGCGCTAGCCCCCCAAGGAATACACTCCTGCCGCCTCCTTTTGGGGTCGTCGTCGCCGTCGGGGTCGGGCTCTGCCTCGGCCTCGGCGAAGCTGACAAGCGGCCTCTTGCGCTCGTCGCCCTCCGGGAGGTCCTCGGCGTCCTTGTGTTCCCAGCGCTGGTGCTCCACCGAGGCCCGCGCGATCCATCTGGCCAGCTCGTTGTAGACCGCGACGAAGCCGTGGAACTCCCTGACCACCTGGGGGTCCACGGCATGGCACTGGGCCCCGCGCTTGGCATAGGCGTCGGCCAGCCTGTTGCCGCGGAGCTGCGCTTCCGTCAGGCGCCCTTCGCGCACCTGAACCATCGAGCAGTGGGCTGGCACCTTGCGGACATCGTAGTCGCCGGGCTCGAAGGTGGCGAAAAACCTCGACCACAAGTGGGCTCCAGGCCTGCCAGCCGCGGTCGCGTAAGCCTTGCCTCTGCGCAGGCAGGCGACCGTGGAGCTGCAATCAATGTTCAGCTCCAGGGCTCCAGGGCCCGCCACCTCGCACAGCATCCAGCACGCGAAATCCTCCGCATTCTTGGACGTCTGCTGCGGGCAGAGGTCCCTGCGAACCGTGCCGAAGGCGGCCGCGATAAGGTTGCCGTCGGCGTCGGTCTGGACGATCGCCCAGCCCGCGCGCCGCAAAGCTCCGAACGCCGGCTCCAGGGCCGACCCGTCCAGGAACAGCCGGCCGGTCAGCCGCGAGTCAGCGGGGCGGTTGATCCAGTAGACCTCCATCGCGTCGCTGCGGGGCCCAAGCCTTGGGAAAGGCGCCGGGGGCCAGCCTCTGGCGAAGTCCTCGGCCGCCTCCCCTCCCAGGGCCCGCACGCGCCGCGCGCATCGCAGGAGCCTGGTGGAGACGCTGTCGCGCCGCACAGGCTCGAGCGCAGGGCACTCGAAGAGGCGGTGCCACAGCGTCCCTCTCGCCGCCCCGCAAAGGCAGCAGCGGCTGTGGTTCCGCTCGCCTGATCGGCACAGCCGCTGCTGAGGCCAGTGCGCGTTGCTCAGATACGAGACGAAGGCCGCCTTCTCCCGTGCGCCCAGCAGCCCGCCAGGGCCGATGAGCCCGCCGATGGCGTCCCAGAAGAGCGGTTGGGTGTGCCAGCCACCCTTGGCCAGCCTCTGGAGCTCGCTGCGGTCGGAGGCTCGCCGGGCCCCAAACGCGGCCTCCTGCCCGAGGTCACGCGGGCCGAGATCCAGGAGGTTGAGCACGTCGCCCTGGTCGGTCACCAGCTGGCGCTCGGACACGAAGTGCCGACCGATGCGCTTCATGGAGAGCACTGCGGCGTCGATCGGCGACCGGCACGCCACCCATGGCGAGGCAGACTGCTGGTGGCGCGAGTCGGCCGCTTCGAGGCCCGCCCGCATCATGCCCAACGGAACCTCGCCAGACTGGAGGAGCGAGGCCAACATCGAGACCGTCTGCCCCGCCAAGATGGCAGCTGGGTCCAGGCTACGGTTCCTTTGCACCTCGGCCGCACGCAGGCGGAAACCCAGAGACGCACCATTGGGCAGCCGGCCTGCGCTCCTCGCCGCCGCGACCCGCCAGCAGTGGAGCTCGCCGTCAGCAATGCCAGTCACCGTACGCCCCCACGCCATGCTGGCCGTGGGTCCCGCCTTGTGCACGGCGTCGATTTCAGCTCCAGCTGCCTTGAGGACCCGCAGCCTCCTGGCTCGCGCAAGGGCCTCGGCGGCCCTGCCGTGGCCCTCGTGGACGCCCCGGCGAGTGACATTGGCGTCGGTGCCAAGGTTGCGCGCCTGGAGCGCGCGCTCGAAGCGCCACCCGGCATCGCCCCAGCACACCTGGAGGCTCTGGCCGAGCTCCGTGCTGGAGGCCAGGAAGTGGGTCTTGGACGCGCTGATGGGGAGGTGTTGGTCCTCCAGCCGTCGTGCAACCTCGAGCCCTGCTGCGCCAAGCTGGAGGCTCACCAACCGCAGCGTTCCGACGGCCTGCAAGGCGATGTCGTCGACGACGTTGCGGGCCACCACCAGCGGCCTCCCGCAGGCAGACGCTTGCCTGAGGGGGGTGAGCACGGGCAGCTTGGCCACCGTCGTAGCGCAGGCGCAGCCCGCCAGCACGGTGCCGAGGGTGGTGAAGGTCTCCGAGGCCAGGCCCGCCATGGCGATGAACCTGGGGCTCTGGTACATCACGAGGAGGCCCTGCAGCAGCTTCAAGTTGAAGCGATGCTCGACGGCCGCTGCCCAGAGGACATCGTGCCGCAAGTTCTCATAGAACTTCACAATGTCAAGGAAGAGCGAGGCCGACGCAAAGCCCATGGCCTGCGCGTGGGCCGCGTAGGCATTGTGGAGCCAGCCAGCCTTCTCACAGCCTCTGTCGGCCTTGCCCCAGAAGAAGCCGTGGTCATTCTCAGCCTCCCATTGCGCACAGTCTGGCTGCCGCAGCCTGCTCCAGAGGCGGAACAGGAGCGGGCGGAGGGCGATCGGCCTCACTCCACCCGAGGCCTTCGGGATGAAAACCATCATCGTTGCCAGCTGGCGGAGGCTCCGCGGCTGCGCCTCGTAGCAGGTGAGCAGGTCTAGGAAGCGCACTTGCATGGCCAGCGGCAGCAGCAGGATTTGCCGCGGGTGAAGCTGGTCGGCCCCGAGGCCGCAGGTAGGGGAGTACCAGCGGCAGGCCCCCTGGAGCTGCTCCAGGGACAGAGGCGGGAGCTGCCACCCGCGCGTGTCCCACCCTTCCACTCCGGAGCCGCCGACGAAGCCCGCTTGGAGCCAGAGGCGCTTCCAGCTCTGCCCCAGCTCACCGATGGCGGCCATGCCAGCGAGCGGCCGCCCCGAGTCGGGATCGAGGACACGAGGCGGCGGGGCAGCCTTGGCGAACCGGTGGGCCAGGCGGCCTCCACGCTGGACCGCCTCCTACGCCCAGTTCCTCCAGGAGGCCGCGCTGCGAGCGCCATCACGGCGCTGCGCGCTGCTAAGGCGTTGCTGCAACACGGCAATGGCGCCGCCGTGGCCCTCGACGCCCGCGTAGTACACCAGGTCATCCCAGTCGCTGACGTCGAAGTCCAGGTCTCCCTCGTCTCGCGCCTCCTGGGTGGAAGCGTTTAGCAGCTTGACGCGGCGCTCCCTCTGCGTAACGTACCAGGAGCGGTGGGCCTCCTGCCAGGTCTCGGTGACGGCGGCCTTCACTCGCTGCAGAGCGAGATCCAGGGCCAGACGGATGTGGTGCGTCAAGGCGGAGTGCCTCAGGCGGTACTCGCGTCGCACCACGGCAGACAGCGGCTTGTAGACCAGCTGGGGCGCGTCGGCCCTCCCTGGGAATCTGGCCCGCTGACTGGCGTCGGTGGCGTGGATGCCGACCAGGGTGCCCTCGGCAGCCTGGATCCATTGGTGCACCGCTGAGCCTAGATTGCTTGGGGCCGAGCCCGGCTCCCATCCCCAAGCAACCGCCTCGGCGCGCCAGGCCGAGGGCCCCGTACGGACGTAGCGCTGCACCTCGGCGCTCTCGCTGGGGGTGCATTCCTTCAGGTCGAGGTCGGGGAAGCGCCCGGGCCGGCGCAGCACCTGGACCAGCGCGTCCGGCCGCGCGTCCTGCAGCACCAGCTCGACGGGCTGGTGGGGGTGGAGCCCGAAGCCGCTGAGAACGCGGCAGGCCCGCGTGGTGTGCGCCAAGGCGCGTGAGCACGTGAACCAGTCGTACTCGTGCTCCTGGCGCTGGGCGAAGCAGGTGGGCGCCCCAGGGCCCAGGTAGACGCCGAGCTGTCCTCTGGGCCACCCCAGCTCGTCCAGCACGGACGGCTCCATGTTGAAGTCCGCCTGGAGGAGCCACGGCATGCGGCCAGCTGTCGTGGCGAGGCCGCTGAAGGCGCTGACGATGTCGAGGTTGACGCCCTTCGGCCCGAGGGAGTGCTGGAAGTAGGCCGAGGCAGCCATTACCTCCAGCCCCGAAGCTGTCGCCACTGTAACTCCGACGAGGCGGTGCGAGACCTCCGCGGGCAGCTGCCAAGGTACCAGCTGGGCCTGGAGGTCCTGCCTCACCAGGATGGCAACGCCCCCTGAGTTGCTCAAGGGTCCGAGGCCCTCCGTGTGGGCGGCTGGTTGCAGGAAGGCTTCATAGCCGAGCCTGCGGGCCCTGGCACGGGCCGCCGAGAGCTGCTCGCTGCGCTCCAGCCGCGTCTCCTGGAGCATGACGAGGTGCGGCCAGTGCCCGAATCGCGCGCGGTAGCTCTCGAGGACTTCCATGCTCCTGTCCCAGGTGTTGCCGTTGCACCCCAGGGCCACGAGTCCACCAGGGAGAGCCGCGCTGCCGGGGGCGCCCGGCGCTGAGGGGCCACCGCCGCGCCCAGGGAGGCCGCCGATCACCGACGCCGCTGCTGGGGGCCGCGGGGCACGGTGGCCCCCAAGGGCCTCAGCTGCCGCCATGCGCTGGCCTGGCGACGCAGCGGCCCCTTCACCAGGCGGCATGACCCGCCCGTCAAAGCCCAGACCCATTGGACTCCCCGCCGCCATCCACGGGCTGGCTAGCGGCAAGAGGGAGCTCATCAGCGGCATCAGCCAGATGCCGCCGAAGATTTGCACTGACCGGCGTCCACGGGCCGGCAGCGTCGCCGCGACGCGCGGCCTGCCCGCGCTCCGCTGCCAGCGGGGGCACCCAGGGGCCTGCCGACCCTTCCTCGGCGTCAGCGTCGACACCGTCCATCGGGCAGCTGTCTGACCAGGGCTGGCGCTGGGGCCCGGCCGCCGGCCGCGGGGGCGCCTCACGCAGCTGCTGGCGGACGGCGCCCATCTGCCTCTGCACCTCGACCCAAGCAGTCTGGAAATTACCTGAGCGCCAGGCGTCCTCCAGGTGGTCGAGCTGGAAGAGGAGCCCTGGCACTGGGCTGCTCTCGACCACTGCCGCCGCCTTGCGGCGCTCCTCCTCCTCAGCTGCCGCCTGAGCTTCGGCCTCGAGCTCGCGGAGCCGAGCTTCGCTCTCGTCGCGCTCGGCTGCCAGCTGGGCCAGCTCCTCGTGCGCCTGCTGGACGCGGTCCTCGGCCTCGTGCACGGCCTGGTTCTTCTCCTCGAGCGCCTTGCGGGCCGCCGTGAGCCTGCGCTCAGCCTTGCCCACGGCGTTGGCGTCGCGGTGCATCCTTGCCGCTCTGGAGAGGCTTGCCGCCTTAGCCTGTGCCTCGGCGGCCTTGGCCTGCTCCAGCCCGGCTCGTTCGTCGTCGTCGTCGTCGTCGTAGTCGTCGTCGTCGTCGTCGTTCTCGGAAGTCTTGAAGCGGTTTCCGGAGGTGTTCGGATGCTCCCGGCTGCTCCAGGGTGCAGACGCTTCCTTTTTGCGGTGGCCGAGCTGCGCGTGCCCTCCGCTGCGAGCGTCGGCTATCGGCGGGCGCGCGCAAGGCGCCGGTGCATGTCAGGAGGGAACAAAAGCACAGACACAATGAATCGTCCACTCCCAGGAAGATCTGGGACAATATGGGAAGTGGGGGGGAAGAGAACAAAAACTCAGAACATGTAGGAAGATGTGGGGGATCCTTTGATCTGTGTGTATTTGTTTGTGTGTCCCAGGGCCCCAGGGCCGTGGGCGGAAGGCAGCTCCGTGTCCGCGGCCTCGCGGGCGGGGGGCCCTGCCTGCGGCCAGCTGCCCCGCGGCAGCGGGGGCGTCTCGGCGCGGAGGCTCCGCGCGTGGAGCGCGTCCGGGCGCCCGCGCGCCCGCGCCTATGTATGTATGTATGTATGTATGTATGTATGTATGTATGTATGTATGTATGTATGTATGTATGTATGTATGTATGTATGTATGTATGTATGATGTATTTATGTATGTATGCATATATCAATGTATGTATGCCTGTATATATAGTTGTATTGATGCATATACGCACACACGTACATACGTGTGAACGTGTGTATGTAGGTGTGCATGCATGCATGAATGCATGTATGTATGCATGCCTGTATGTACGTATGCCGGTGCGCGTCTGCATGTATGTACGTATGAATGTATGTATGCATGCATGTATGAATAATTGTTCCTATGAGCGTATGCCTGCATGCACGTACGTATATATGCACGTACACATGCAAGCATGCATGCATGCATGCATTTCTATAGATATGTATGTACGTATGTATGGATGGATGTATGTTTGTATATGTATGTACGAATGCTTGTACATGTGTAGTCTGCTCGCATGCAAGCATGTATGTAGGCATTTATGGATGTATGTATGCATGTCTATAGATATGTAGATATGCACGCATGCATGCATGCACGTACGCATGCATGTATGCATGTATGCATGCATGCATGGATTCATGTATGTATGTGTGCGTGCATGTATGTATGTATGTATGTATGTATGTATGTATGTATGTATGTATGTATGTATGTGTGAATGTATGGAAAATCTGTATGTATGTATGCATGTATGTATGTACGTATGTATGTATTTATGTAGTTTCATGTACATATGTTTGTTGTATATATATATATATATATGTCTGCATGTGAGTATGTTTGCGGAACATATCCATGTACTTGTACTTGTACATCTGTATGGTGCATGCATGTGTGCATGCATGTAGGTATGTGTGCATGAAGGTATGCATGCATGCCTGCATGCATGTATGCGTGTGGGTATGTATGCATGTATGTCTGTCTATATGTATGAATGCATGTATGTATGTATGTCTGCCTGCCTGTCTGCCTTTCGGTTTGTCCTCTCGCCTGCCTGCCTGTCTGTATGTATGTATCGATGTATGTATGCATGCATGCATGTATGTCTGCATGCATGCATGTACGTACTTATGTATGTGTATCTGCATGTGCGTATTTGCGTAGGCACGCATGTACGTATGTACGTATGCACGTAGGTACGTCTGTACGTATCTACGTATGTACGATGTACGTATGTGCAGATGTATATATGATCAGTGGAACCGCGTGAAAAGTCTCTCCCCCTTCCCTCCAGAGCCACGTGTCAGGGGCAACGTTAGGGGGGGGGCATAGGCCCTTTTCCCTGTGGGGATGCATCGAACCCCCAATTGCCCATTGATCGCCGATAGGGGCCCGAGCGTGCGGATTCGCCATCGGGAGCCAATCGCCGATCTATCGGAGATGTATCGTCGATTCCAGCTCGATGTTTTCCCCCTGAGCCGATCCCCAGGTGGTCTTCGGGTTGTACATCGGGCCTCTGGCGGCCGTTCGGGACGATCCGACCTCCTCTCGGAACGCTCTCGGCGAGGCGCAGCTGCTGGAAGCCACCACGATGCTGGAAGGCCGCCCAAATCGAACGGAAGCGTTAGAGAACCTCAAATTTCGAATCTTGAGACTCGTTCCCCCCTCTGACGTTGCCCCTCAGTGCTTGCCCTCGAGCTGCTCTCCCCCTCTCTTGGGACATTGGTCCCCCCCTGACGTTCGCCCCGGTGCTTGACTTCAAGCTGCTCTCCCCCCTCTCTTGAGACTTCGGTCCCCCCTGACGTTCCCCCTGGTGCTCGACTTCGAGTTGCGCTCCCCCTTCTCTCGAGGCGTCGGCCCCCCCCCCCCCCTGGACGTTTCCCCCCCCCGGTGCTCGCCCTCGCTCTGCCCCCCCCCCTCTGCCCCGCTCCCCCCCTCGTCACTCCGCACCCCAGCCTCGGCAGACGAGGACTGCAAGCACCGAGGGCCGCGGCCCCCCCCCGCGCAGGCCCTCGGTGCTTGTAGTCCTCCTCCTCCTCCTCCTTATCCTCATCCTCCTCCTCCTCCTCCTCTTCGTCCTCGTCCTCAGCATCCACCCCCTTCTCTCCATCCAGAGCAGCCTGGGGCAGGAGAAGGAGGGGCACGACCGAGGGAGGGGGGCGATCGCACAGTGCCAACGCCGGCGGCAGCGCGCGCCCCGCGCTCGCCTCCCCAGACATGTGACGTCCTGATTTTCTCAGGACGGCGTCCTTGGAAGTCCCAACCCCTTCCCCGGGGCTGGTTTTTCATCCTGAGTCGTTTTTTGACGGTCCCGAGGCCCGGCGAGGGCCCCCCAGGGCCGAAAATGGCCAAAACCAGCCCGTCTTGATTTTTTTACGACGCCATCATGTCTGGGTCCCCTCCGCCCCTCCCCCTCCGCACCCGCTGCCGCTCGCCCGCGGCCGAGAGGCACCGGCAGGCGCAGTGCTTCGGGGGCGCCCCGGGTGCCCCGCGCGCCCGCCGCCGCCGCCGCCGCCGCCGCCGGGGCGCGCGCGCGGAGGCGGCCGTCGAGCGGCGGCGTGCGGCGGAGGCCGTCGTCGAGCGTCGCCGTCGAGCGGAGGCCGTCGTCGGGCGTCGTCGAGCGACGGGGGCCGTCGTCGAGCGTCGTCGAGCGGAGGCCGTCGTCGAGCGTCGTCGAGCGGAGGCCGTCATCGAGCGTCGTCGTCCCCAGACGGGCGACTGGCGGCGGAGTCTATGGGAAAGGGGCGGGGGTGGACAGAACCCCCAACAGTGACACGTCGATTAGTGAATTGTCCGTTTTCGGCTCTCGAGGTGGCACCGTGGCCGCTATTTTCCAGGCTTGCGCCCGCCAGGTCTGGGCCTCAGGTCGTTTTCACTAAACAACGTTTTACTAAAAGGGGGTCTGTCCATCCCCGACGGGGGCCCGTCGCCAGTCCGCGCGCCGGAATTCGCGTTTGCGTCTCCTCGGCCCTGCCTTTCCCCCTTTTGCCCCGCCCCCCTGCCCCCTGGGCGGCGGGGAGGGGGGCCCGGAGGCGCGCGGGCGGACGCGCGGTGGGCCCCGCCCCGTCGTCGCACGTCGCGCGCGCGGAGGTCAGCGTATCTCGACTGAGAATTTTCTCGGCGCGGAGGTCCCCAGATGTGCATGTCGTATTCCTCTCACGTCTCGCTGAGGAACTCCATCTGTGAGCATCTGGGTGTGAGAGCGAGTCCGCGTAGACGACAAGCGCGGCAACGGCGACGACGACAGAGACGACTGCAGTGACGTCTCCCTCTTGTGGACATCTTTCAGGCGAAATGCGGGAAACACAAGTGGAAGAGCGAGGGGGAGCTCCTCTTGCCGTTTTTATTGCGGCAAGTCGGGCAAGAGCCGCTCTTTGGCGTGCTGCTTCCGGCGCCTTGTGGCACTTGAGGTGCCCAAGTGTCCCACGTGCTATATCGCGGTAGCCGCGGGTGTGTGAGCCTGAGTGGGCTTGCGTGTGGGTGAGTCGGAGTGTGAGTGAGTCTGACCTCCTGTGGGTAAACTCACACACACATTCTCGAATCGTGACCAAACATGCGGTGGAAGGCTTTTGTTCTTTTCGCCTCGGGGGGCCCTCGCTGGGCCCCCGGATTGTCAAACATCGGCCCAGGAGGAAAAAGGCTTGCCCCGGGGAGGGGGTCAGAACTTCGGTGACCCCGTATTGAAAGCATCAGGGCGTTGCGTGTTAGGGCTAGCTGTTTTGGATCTGCCGCGCGCAAGCCCACAGCAGATGGGGCCTCTAGGTGTTGCCTGTTGAGAGTTTTCGTGGGACGGTAAAATCAGAGGTGCCACGACACGACATGATAGGACGCGACATGGTCGCCGAGTGAGGGGGGTGACGTTGTCACGATTTGATACCAGTCTCGCAGGAGGAGTAGGGCGGCACAAAACGACGTGACAGGAGGAATGCCACAAAGCTGTGGACCGTGGATTCGGTCGCCACGGCACCTCGTAACTGAGCCCTTACATGCCAACGCGAGTGTGTTTATCCTTTCCCTCTTGCCCGATGCTTGTGGCCATTTGGGTCCAGTTGCTCGGCCGGTTTTAAACATAGGTTGGGCGCAGATGCTTGCCGTTGAGCAGCGCGCCCTCGACGCCGCTCGGCGGCGGATCAGCAAGGTGCTTCATGATCACGACGTCCTCGGCCCGCGCCTGGCTCTGCAAGCGGAAGGGCCGAGTTCGAGGCAACGCTCGCGCAGGTGGCGGAGGCCGCGGACCTCAGTGTAGAGGAGGCGCGGCGGCCGCCGAATGAGCTTGTGCATCAACTGGTGGCCGATGAGCCGGTGCAGAAACGACTGAGGGCGTCCCACGGCCGCCCCGAGCAGGCCATGCTGGAGGATGCCGCGGCGTTCTTCAGGATGGCTGCCAGCCGAAGAGCGACCGAGGCCCCAGCGCCGTCGGGGGCCCGTGCGATGGCGGGGACCAGTTTCGCTCGGAAGTGCCGCGCGGGGCGGAGGCCCCGCTTGGTAGCGCTGCTCGGGGAGATGGGAGCGGCTTCAATTGAGACGCCGCAGTCCTGCGTGGACCCGGAGCGGGCGAATGACGGCATCGCGGGCCGCGCGCGCATCAATACGGTGAGGTCGTACGTGCGGGCCATAGAGACGATGCGTGGGTGACTCTTGTGCGCGCGCGGGGTCCTTTGGCCCGTAATGATCGTGCACTTCATCGACTGCGTGCGTGCCAGGGCCGCGGACCCGTGTGGACAGACGGTGCCCAACCAGGCCTTGCGCGCCATGGTGTGGACAGAGCGCCTTGCAGGCGTTGACCAGATAAGCAGGTGATGGCCTCTTGCCGTACGTGCGGGGGCTGGCGTGGCTTCGCCTCGTCAAGATGTGGGCATTGCTGCGCTACGACGACCACGCCTGACTCCCGCCGCAGCGCCTCGCCTTCGTGGGCGGGGTGCTGACGGCGTCGCTGTGGCGTGCGAAGAATAGCGGAACAGGGTGCAACATGCCAGAGCTGCCGTTTGTGGTGTCCCGCGTGTGCTGCATGCTGGACACAGTATGGCTTCGGACGGGCTCCGACCTGTGGCAAAATATCGCGGAGTTCGAGAGGGGCTACTTCATGCCGCGGTGCGACGACGCGGGACAGGAGGTGATCCAGCTGGACAGGAAGTGTTCTGGAGGAGGTCGTGAGCTTCTGGACAGAACATTCGGAGCGGGCAACGATTCCTATGGCCATGGCGGCGATGAGGTTCCGACAAGCAAACGCGACTACCTGGGCAGGTTGTCGCCGGAGGGCGCGGACACCTTCACGAGGGCGTGCCGCGCGGCCGTGTCCGCCAACACTTGTTCGCATCGGTGTTGTTTTCTGGGAAGGCCTACGCGGAGTTGGGCGAAGCGACAATTTTTTTAGGCCTGGCGAGCTGGCTGGCGTCGAAGAAGAACCTCTCGATGCAGAGCGCCAAAATGCGGCGGGCGTGGCAGCCAAGACCTACGCGACCCTCGAGGCCTACGCTGGTCGGTTGGCTGAAAGCTCTCGGGAGGCCCTTACCTGGAAAGCGGAACACCCCCCCCCCTCCAGGAAAGTTTCAACGAAGCTCACGCCCTCGCTTTTTGAAAACCACGCGCTGGATGGATTCGCATGCGGCACGTTTGTTTTCTTTTTTCAAACCACGGTTCAATGCTGTGTGTGTGTGTGTGTGTGTGTTCGTGTGTGCCAGTCGCAGGTCGGCCTGTGCGTGGTTTCTTGTTTGCGTGGCAACAGCGGTTGAGGCCGGGTCGTGTGATTTTCTGTGGTCGCGCCCCCTCTTCAACAGAAACATCAGGGGCGCAGAGATTCCAGTTTGGCCACGTGGGACCAGGCCAGGTTTGCGGGATGCCAGGCGGGAGTGATGTGCGTGCCGTCGGGATTGAGGCCGTGGTGTACTCAGGTAGCGGAGGCTAATAGTCGACAACATTTGGTCTAAACAGTGTGGCCACCATGTACGCATGCAGCCACTGCCCTGTGCGGGAAGAAGCACAACGTGTTCGAATAGCGATTTGGTGTTGTGATGTAGGTGTAGTGCCCATCGCAGAGGCGCGCAACTGGCACGTATGACAAGGGGCTAAGAGGAAGTATGTGGTAATGTCGCGGTCGCAACATGCGTCCCGCATGGCAGTCCTGCGAGCATACCGAAATGTGAAATCCATGAGGAATTAACCATGTTCTCCTCTTGACGTCCTGTTGAGGGTCCTCCTGGGGATGTCTGGGGCCTGTGTTGGCGCCGTGTGGGGCCCTATTGGGCCTATCTTGGACCGCCCTGTAGCACTCGTGCACCGCTATTTTCTTGGATACTTCTGACGCGCCCGGGAGCTTGTGTGGTCCAGATGAGTCCGCCGGTGCCTTTCCCTTGGCCCCCCCTCCAAGTCGGCTGGACAGGACCCCTGGGGGAGGGGTTTGGAGGAATGCGATTATTGCACGCGCGGAGGAGCCTTAAGGGGTTGGCGAATTTGCTCACAATAGCATGGGCCCCCAGAGGTCTCGACCCAATCCTGGGGACCAGTTTTTCTTCCTCCCAGGTTTTTCTTGACGGTCCCAAGGGTCCAGTAAGGGCCCCCAGGGGTCGAAAACGGGCAACAACCCTCGGTCGTTTTTTCACGACGCCAGTGGGTGTGGGAGCGGTGGCGTTGGGCGGCGCCCGCAGATGGATGGGGTGGCACGAGGCGGGCGTCGTTCTAAGAAGGTGGATAGGGGGTTTCTTTGAAGACCGGGGGCTTATCAGAAGGCCCCAGGAGGTTTCCAAGAAGGCTCCCGAGGAGCCGGGCGGGCTTTCAAGAAGCCCCGCCGCCTCCTCAGAAGTCCAGCCCTCTCGCGCCAACCCTGTGTATCAGGGGCCAATGTGTGCGGGGGACAGCGTCGGGGGGAAGTATCGACCGCCAGTCGCTCATTGATCGAGGCCTGATGAACCACCCCGCCCAGGAACGTGCGCTGTCGCCATCGGGGGCCTAGCGCCGATCTATCGGCAATCGGCGATGTCTCGCCGATTCAAGTTCGATGTTTTCCCCCCTGAGCCGGTCCCCTGGCTTTCGAGTCATAACTCGGGCCTCCAGCGGTCGGTCGGGACGATCCAGGACCCCCCAGAACGCTTTCGGCGAGGCGCAGCCGCTGAAAGGCATCCCCAGGCTGGAGGGCCGCCGAGAACCAACGAAAACGTCCGCAAACCTCAAACCTCGAACCTCGAAGCTTCGGTCCTTTCCCAGCGTTGGCCCTCCGTGTGGACGCCGCCGAGGTGGCGTTGAGGGGCGGGGGCGCCGCGCCAGCCCGCCGCGCCAGGCGCCGCCACGTGCCGCGCGGGTGGCCGACAGCCCACCCCGCGGATGTTCCCGCAGAGGCCGGGGCGCGTTCTCTCCCTCGAACATCCCAGTCGGCTCTGTCTCGCCAGCTCCTCCTCCTCCTCCTCCTCCTCCTCCTCCTCCTCCTCCTCCTCCCCCTCCCCTCCTCCTCCTCCTCCTCCTCCCTCCTCCTCCTCCTCCTCCTCGTCCTCCTCCTCCTTCTCCTCCTCTCCTCCCCTCCTCCTCCTCCTCCTCCTCCTCCTCCTCCTCCCCTCCCCCTCCTCCTCCTCCTCCTCCTCCTCCTCCTCCTCCTCCTCCTCCTCCTCCTCCTCCTCCTCCTCCTCCCTTCCTCCTCCTCCTCTCCTCCTCCTCCTCCTCCTCCTCCTCTTCCTCCCCCTCCTCCCCCTTCCCCTCCTCCTCCTCCTCCCTCCTCCTCCTCCTCCCCTCCTCCTCCCTCCCCCTCCTCCTCCTCCTCCTCCTCCTTGCCTCGCCTCGCTTTAGAGACGTTGGCGGCGGTCGCGTGGTCCCCAACGACTGGTGTGGCAGGAGTCGTGGATCAGCAAGCGGCAGAAGCATCGACTTCTGGAGCTCCGCGCGGACTTCTCGGAACGGCCCTGGGCCACCCTGGCGGCGCCTCTGGCGCCGCCCCATGGCGCGCTCCGCGCGCCCCAGGGAGGAGGGTCCAGCGCGGATCCAAGAGATCCGCGCGGACCTCCCGAAACTTGCGTTTGCGCAGTTGATTAGTTCTCCTTTGTCGGCGCGCGCTACCCTAAGATCTGGGCGTTGCAAGTCCTCGACTGAGGTGTTGCAGTTTTTCGCAGCGTCGGATCTCAAGGGCGGGGGTGGTGCGAGGGGCGGCCTCCTAAGAAGGCGGGGGCTTCTCACAAGGCCCTCGGGGCCTGAGGGGGCTCCTTGGGAAGCCTGGGCAGCTGCTGAGAAGCCTCCTGGCTTCTCAGACATCCTCCTCGCCGTATCAGAGGGCCGCCCCTTCGGCAACGATCGCACGATGGGGGGGGGCTGGACTCCCCGTTTATATAATTGCTGGTGTTCACGCACGATTGCAGCGCACCCCCGCCCCGCCGTGCCCACCCCGCCCAAGCGCTACCGTTACTCAGGATCCCAACCTCCCTCTCCAACGGGTAAACACCATAAGGATCATTATCCCAGGACCCCCCCAAGGCGGTCTCTGCATGGACCTGCCCCAAGAGCCCTCCTCCCCAGTGTGACCGTAAGGCCGCCGGCAAGTCCCCTGGACGCTCTCCGAGGCCCTCAAGAAATTCCAAAGGCGCTTACCCAAGGCGCACCCAGGATGCCGCCCAAGAGGGCCCTCAGCTACTGGGGGGCGTCCACCGGGGCGGCTCCTCCTCCCCCCCCCACACCCCCCACACTCCCCAGCAAAGGCCCTGTGTCAGCTGTCCTCTGGGGAGCGACGCGCGGCTTCTGGAAACTTCGGAATCGATTTGCCGGGAAGCCTCTCTGGGAACACATGCATCGACGAGCGCAGAACCCCGTCTGGGAACACCGCTCGGATTGAGGGGAGGAGGAGGAGGAGGAGGAGGAGGAGGAGGAGGAGGAGGAGGAGGAGGAGGAGGAGGAGGAGGAGGAGGAGGAGGAGGAGGAGGAGGAGGAGGAGGAGGAGGAGGAGGAGGAGGAGGAGGAGGAGGAGGAGGAGGAGGAGGAGGAGGAGGAGGAGGAGGAGGACGAGGACGAGGACGAGGACGAGGACGAGGACTCGGCGCGTCACCTTCCTCCAGCTGCTCTTCACGTCGCTTGGCTTTCCCGGCCGATCCTGCTGGCAGCGTCGTGGGAGTCGACAAGAGATTGAGCGCGCGTAGCGCGCGTGGCTCCAGTTCTTAAGTGCCTCCTGGGAGCCGTTTTGAGGGCCGGTTTGAGGTAGTCTCGAGGCCTTCTGGTGGCCGTTTTGGGACCTCTTGGGGGCCTCCTGGAGGTCTCTTGTGGGCAGTTTGGGCGTTTCTGGGGCCGTCTTGGGGCCTTTCGGGCCGTCTTCGGGCGCTCTTGGGGACCTCTTGGGGACCTCTTGGGCCGTCTCGGGGCGGTCTTGGGGGCCTCTTGGGCCGTCTTGGAGCGTGGCAAGCTCGAAACATCGATAACGTGAAAACTGTTGAAAGATCTAAGGAACACCTATGATTTTGGCCTCTCGGGGCCCTCTTGGGAAGGCTCTTGGGGCATTCTTGGGGCGCCTGGAAGGCTTCCTTAGGCCGTCTCGGGGCCATCTTGGTCGTCTTGGAGCGCTCCCTCGGCGATTCGAAGCCCTCTCGGACCTTCTTGATGTCGTCCTGGGCCACTCTTGGCTCGTCTTGGGGCCCTCTTGGCTCCGAAATGTCACGCGACAACACTCTCCACGCCCAAGACATTCTGGCAATTTGGGGTCTGGCTTCTTAAATAATCTTCGGGCTTGAGGATTGAGGATCCAGGAATCGAGCAATGGACCGGGGGACACTCCAACTCGTGCCCGAGGGCGCGGTGGCGGACATGAATGCTTCATATATGTATATATATATATATATATATATATATATGTGTGTGTACCTGTGTACATACCTATCAAGCATATGTGCATATGTGTGTATCCGGCTACGGAGAGCATGGCTGTCATACTACGAGCAACGTAACATAATCAAATATTGTTAACAACAACAGTTATGACACGTAGCATTAACAACATAACACATTCAAGTCGTATCAGCAAACAGTGCTGTACATTTGTATTGATTCTACGTGCACCTGTCTATACACATGGACATGGGTATGTATCCATACGTAGCTATCGAGGGATGGAGTGGTAGTACTTTCGGGAGGTAGAGAGGCATCTGTAGACAGGGTGACAGATGCAACTCGAGGCAGAGGCAGCAATGGAGACAGCGTCTCTGCTTGGGCTAATGCGACTCGGAGTTGCATCGCCAGCGAGGAGGAAGGCGACTCGGAGCCACGCCTGTGGGGCAAGGCGAGGAGGACGAGGAGGATGCGGTGAAGGAGGAGGAGGAGGGAGAGCATGAAGACGGAAACAGGAGGTGGAGGAGGAGGAGGAGGAGGAGGAGGAGGAGGAGGAGGAGGAGGAGGAGGAGGAGGAGGAGGAGGTGGAGGAGGAGGAGGGAGGCGGAGGAGGAGGAGGAGGAGGAGGAGGAGGAGGAGGAGGAGAGAGGTGAGGAGAAGGAGGAGGAGGCGGAGGAGGAGGAGGAGGAGGAGGAGGAGGTGGATGAGGGATGAGACTGTGGTGGAGGGATGGGGGAGGAAGGGGGAAACCAGGCATCCGACGATCAGACTTTTTCCAATCCGTGCCCCCAGATGTCCTGACCCCTTCCCCGTGGCCAGTTTTTCACTCCAGATCGACTTTTGATGCTCCTGGGGCCCGCGGGACCTGAAGGCCCAAGTCGAGGAAAAACACGCCCAGATGGAACAACAACTTCGCCAGAGCTCTGGGGAGGGGAGGGGGGTAGGGTCAGAGGAACAGGAAGTCACGACAATGATGTGCTCCAAGATTTACCAGATGTGCCGACATTCCCAGGCTTCCTGCCTGTTCCTCACGGGCCGCTAGATGCTCCCGACCTCCTGGAACGCATGCGGAACCAATCGCATTACGAGATCATCCCCGTTTTACGCAGAGGAGAAACAGGGACCACCGCCACCGAGAACCCATCGGTACGGGGGTCGACCCCTGGGCGGTGGCGGTGGTCCATGTTTACCCTCCGACTTATTGGGGGGGAGTCGCTCAGGGGGGACACATCGACCCGCCATCGCCCGTTCATCGTCGCTGCGGGCCAGGCAGCCACCCCGCCCAGAAACGTTCGGGCTGTGCTATCAGGGACCTAACGCCGATCTATCGGCGATGTATCGCTGATTCCAGGTCGATGTCCCTCGCCCCTACAGTCGAAACCGATGATGAGGATGGGTAACCTTCCCAAGAATACCCTTGCATCCTTGCCTCGTCAGCCCATTCTCAACCGCCTTCGATGGCCAGCCCCCCCCGAGCAGCTCCGAACTGCGCGTCCGAGGGGTCTGCGCCCTCCTCGCGCACCCCTGCCCTCGGCTCTGGCCGTGCCCACGGCGATCGCAGGGCTCCCTCCGAGCGCCTCCCTCCCCCCCCCCCCCCCCCCCCCCCCCCCCCCCCCCCCTCGTGCACCCGCCCCCGCCCCCGCCTCCCCCCCCCCGCCCCCCCTCCGCCCCCGCCCCCGCCCCAGAGTCGGTTCCTGGCCTCCCCGCTCGGGCTCCTTCCTGACACGTGTCTCGAGGCGGCTCGGCCTCCAGCCCTGGCGTGGGCGACGGGGGTCTGCATAAGGCCCTCCTCCTCCTCCTCCTCCTCCTCCTCCTCCTACTCCTCTCCTCCTCTCCTCCTCCTCCTCCCCCCTCCGCCCCCCCCCCCCCCCGCGCGCAGCAGCCCCGTGTCGGAGTCCCTGCGGCCCTCGGCGCCTCCGCCGGCCGCGCGCGCGCGCCTCTCCGTGTGTGTGCCGTCGGGAGCCGGGCAGCCTTGGGCCTCGAGGCGGGGGTGATGCCCTGGAAGCCGGAAGCTTCTAGGGCTCCCAGATGGGGTCGGAGTACACCCTAGGCGATGCTTAAGAAAACCCAAGTTTTCGGCCAGAGTCTCGAGTATTCTTAACGCTTCAATGTACATCCCAAGATTTTCATAGAAATGTTGGCTTTTATTCAAGTTCTGAGACTATGAATTTCTTAACCCATGATTTCTTAAGCATTTCGCAGGGTGTAGATGGGGTCGGAGGATCGCGCCGCATCGCCGATACATCGGCGATGCGGCTCGATGTGGAGCCCGATTTGCTCCACGTCGACATCGCCGATGCATCGCCCGCGTCGACGATGCATCGCCCGTGCATCGCCGATGCATCGCCGATGCAATGCCGATGCATCGCCAATGTATCGGCGATGCGACGCGATCCTCCGACCCCAGTTACTCCGACCCCATCTAGGAGCCCTCTAAAGCTGAAGCTCGTAGGAAGAAAAGGTGCCCATACTGCTGCCCTTTCCCCCGGTCTCCCCCCCTCTCTGGGCCTCCTGGGGGGCCCTCGCCGCCGCTGGATTCGCTTCGAAATCCTGGTCAGAACGCACTCCTCCCGGCTGAACTGGACACTGGAGGATGAAGCTGGAGTTCAAGTATCGGCCACGCGCAGAGGAGGGGGGAGGGGGGAAGGCTCCAGCGCCTTCTAAGAAGCAGCCTCCTTTTAAGAAGCCTTCGCCCCTACACTTGCCCGTTCGCGCGCGCCGCCACAGGCAGACACGCCCGGAAAGGAGCGGTTGAGGCGCAAAGAGGCGAGGGCGCGCCCGTGGTGTGCCCCCGGCAGCGGCTGCCGCGGTGGACGGTACGCACGGAGGTGCCCCTCGCCGTTGACTCTTCCGGGGGAGCGTAAGACCCGGGTTTGCCAGGACTCGGGTTCGCCATCGTTTTTTGACGACCGCGCCTCGGATTTTGACGAGGAGGAGTTTCGTGGGATGTCTGCAGCGGGAGGCCTCGTCAAAATGCAGGCTCGGCCTCGTCATTTTTTTTGACGACCTCGTCGGGTATTTCCGAGTGCCCTGTACCCAGGTCTTACGTCCCCCTGAACTCTGTCGGGAGCCTCGAGGCGGGGGGTCGGTGCAAGCAGGGGGGCCGCCAGGGCGTCGGGTCTTGCAGGATCCCGCGGAGCCAGGGCCGCCCTGGCCGGGGCTTGCGCGCAGGATCCTGCGGGGTCTCGGCGGATCCAGCGGGATCCTGCAAAGCCCGATTGTCGGGCCGGGCGAAAGGGGGGGATTGGGAAAGCGCTGGGAAAATCAGCTACGTGAGCTGATTCTCAAACCCCCCCTTTGCTATCCCCCCCTTTCGCCCGACCCGAGATTGGCCCCGGCTTGCCTTGACCCTGGCGAGCGCGTCCCCGATTGTGCCTCTGGTCCGCGCCTCTCGGGGGCGGCCAAGATCGAACAACAGAAAACTGACGAAGCAACAACACACACCCCCATACCCATAGGGGGATCGGAGAGGGCTATGGGTGCGTGTTGTCGGATGGGGGTCCCCGCTCGAACGGAAGCGTTCCCCAGGGTCCGACAACCCGCACCCATACCCATAGCCAGTCCTCCTCCCAACGACCTCCCTATGGGTATGTGTGTGTGTGTGTGTGTTATGTTCGTTCGTCAAAAACGGCCAACGCATCGAAGGAACCCTCAGTCTGTGGTTGATGACTGCCCATCGGTCGCATCGGTCGTCAGAGGGCGGGTATTTTCGGACTCCGAGATTCCAGCCTGCTTTACTCAGAGCGTGAATTACCTACCCCGCTTTCGCTTCCAGACATAACCAAGTCATACCACGCGCCTCCTGGTCAAGCGACCTGTCTGGTGCGGGCCGTAGCCTGGTATCGTTTGGTATCGTTTGGAAGCGAGGGTGGTCAAAAGCGAGGTAGGTTCGTTTGCCTCCTATTTACCCTTCTGTGTCAAGGGCTGAGCGGTTTTCCCTCTTGTCTCCTCTTCGGGAGGCGCGCGGAAGCCCAGTCTGCTTCTGGCGCCTTCATACCCTGTGTCTCGACACGCTTCTTCCGATGGATGGGTGTTGTTCAGGAGGAAAAGAAGCACACAGACACAACTCATCGTCGGCTCCCCAGAACATATGGGAAAATATGGGACGTGGTGGGGAAGACAAACACCCAGGACATATGGGAACATATGGGGAATCTTGTTATTTGTTTGTATTTATTTGTGTGTCCCAGGGCCCCTTCAGTTGTGCGTGTGTGTCTGTGTGTGTGGATATCATGGCTGAGTCCACGATTTCTCTTCGGATTCCATGCCCCCCCTTCTGAGTTCAATACTTTCCTTGGCCCCCCCCCTTCGTCCGCGCACATGCCTCGGGCCATGATTTCGGGGGCAGACACAAGATGACCATGACCAAGATGTCGCTGGATCTTGTCGACCCCGATCTTGACCATGGTCCTTGCCGGCCGCCGCCGATTCGAGAGGATGGTCCACGAATTGCCGCTGACCCCGATGAACGATGACCAGTCGCTGCCGCCTCCCTCCGGGCATGTCGGCAGCACCTCGCTGTCGGTCGCGCTGCCAGAAGTAATGCATCGCGCCTCCGCCCCCAGCCCTCGCGCCGACGGGCGCGGATCCGCGGCGCACCTCGCAGCACGCCCGCGCAGAGTGTCTCGCGCCAAAGCGACCGGCGCGGCCGCGCACGCTCGCTGCGCGCCCGCGCGGCGTGTGCCGCATCGGAGGTTCCTTCCGCTATGGGGAGGGCAGTTCTGCGGACCCGCCTTGCTTCCCCCTTCCAGGGAGGAGGGAGACAGTTAGAGGATGAGAGGGAGGGAGGGGGAAGGAGGTGGGTCTGCACACTTGTTCGAGTTCTGTGCGCGGGCGCGCGCGCGTGCCCGCGCGCGCGTGCTTTTCAGGGCAGAGGCGATGAGGTGCGAGCAGGTGCGAGTGGCCTGGTGCAGAGGGTGTTGCGGTCGCCCCTCTGGGTACCTTGGATGGCCCCAGGAGGGGGAGGAGGAGGAGGGAGGGGGGAGGAGGGAGGAGGGAGGAGGAAGGAGGAGGGAGGATGGAGGAGGGAGGAGGAGGGAGGAGGAGGGAGGAGGGAGGAAGGAGGAGGAGGGAGGAGGAGGAGGAGGGAGGAGGGAAGGGAGGAGGGAGGAGGGAGGAGGAGGGAGGACGGAGCATGGCGTTGGGCTGTCCGTCGCGCGCGAGCGTGGCTGGGGTCGCGTCCCGAGGGGGGCCCTCGGCGTGCGCGAGCGCGCCAGAGCGGGCGTGCGGTTCGGGCTCTGCACGGGGGGAGGGCGCAGCGGCGCGCCTCAGCGGCGGTGCCGAGCGCTCCGCGGCGCCCGCTGCGTCCTCCGGGCCCGCTGACTCTCAGAGATGCCGCGTCGTCTCTGCCGTCGGCACGAACGAAAGGGGCACGGAGAGAATGGGCACAGTGCCCAACAGCAGTTCCTGTTCATTCTGAGCAGGACCCGCTGTCCGCGCCGCCGCGGCCTGTGCCCATGTGAGGCAGAAGGCCGCCTGCCCAACAGCGGCCGCTGTTGGTTCGGGACAACATTCGTTGTTGGGCATTGTATCCATGTTTTCCGTACCCATTTCGGGCGTCCAAATGCTGGGTCTTGACTTTTCATCCTTTTGTTTGAGACGCTCTCATCCTGCCGGGGGGAGCCCTGCTTCCTCGCCGCGGCCAGTCGCCATAGGGCTTGGAGTTCATTTGAGCGTTGTGCCTGGCCTGGCACCCTGCCCCTATCCTCTCCTCTTCGTTGCACCGCGCCTGTCGGCCTCCATCGGAGCTGGCGGTGGCTCCCTCGCCCATTCTAGGCGTAATGTGTGGCTTCTCCTCCTCCCCCTCCTCCTCCTCCTCCTCCTCCTCCTCCTCCTCCTCCTCCTCCTCCTCCGTGTCTAGACGCCTCCAGGCGGGCCCTTTTTTGGCACCCCCCGCTGAAGGCTGCGCGCCGACACCTTCCCGACCGAGCAGGGTCCTGCACCGATGTTCGTTGCTGCTTGACCCTGACAGGCCTCTCTGAGGGCCTACAGTGGGGGCGCGCATCAAGAAGCCATCTGCTTTTCGTCAGGGTATCCTGGGTTTCTTCGCTCCTCGCGCTGCGCGGTGATTTCCCGCAGCCGCTGAAGGAGCTGCAGCGTTCAGGCTGCTCTGGGTTTCCCCTCGGGTGTACCTCGCGCGCGGGTTCTCAGGGTTGGGTTTCTTGCGAGGGTTTCTCGCGGCCGCGCCCGCACTGTACAGTGTGTGCGGTCCCGTGCAGCCGAGGCGGCTCGAGGAGATCGCCGTGTGCGGCCGTCGCTTTCCCATCCACGTGCTGATGGGCGCCAGGCTCTGCGCCCCGCCGTCCTCGTCGCCTCGTCGCCAGCCAAACGTCGCGTGCCACGACGACGTGCACTTCGGGTACGCGAGAGGCCCTTTCACCCACCGCTCGGCGGGTGTCGGCATCGGGCTTCGGAGGCATGGCTGTGCGGCTCGTTTGCGTCGTGTTGTTCCTGGCCCTGCCGCCGCTCGTGGTCGCGCGGGGCTCGCCCGCGTCACCTCGGGCTCGCTCGGTCTCGCGGTCGTCGCCCTCCGCTTCCCGCCGCCCGGCCCCCCGTGGCACGCGGTCTGCTTGGAGACGCACCGCGGATGTTCTCACCGAGTGGCTGGGTGCGCAGCTCGACGCCACGCCCGAGGCCGACGCCGCTCGTCTTTGCGGACTTGAGCGACTCTTTCGCCGTGAACGACTCTACCGACACGTTTCGGTGCGTGGGCCCGCTGGTACAGGAGCGCGTGTGCCACCCGGCCCGCTGCCTCCGCGAGCTGATGCATCGCTGCTGCCTGGGATGCGCTACTACGCTCCACAAGCTCGCGCCGTCCTCCTGTTGGAAGAAGAGTGCCTCGTGGATCGGCCACTCTGTGCTGCCTGCGGGTGCCTTGCCGCGCATCAGCACGCTGGCGACGATGACGACGGCCGCGCGGGCTCTCCAGTTCTGCCCTGGCAGGGGCACGCCGCGGAACCGCGCGCCCCTCCTGCTCGAGATCGACGTCGGCGTCCCCGGCCCGCTGAACTCCGCGGGTGCCCTGGCCTGGGCCTTCGACGCCATCGGGCTGGCTCTTCAGAGCCCTGGCTGGCGAGAGGAAAGCTTGTCTGAGCTGAACGGAGCCATGAAGATGCGTGGGCCCACCTTCCTGGGTTTCCCAGGGGCCGACCGCGTCGGTGACGCGCGCCGCGCGCTCGTGTCCGTCGCCCAGCCCATCGCCGAGAAGCACCTCGGCCGTGCGCGTCGCGTTCCTGGCGCGGCCCTCGCTGAGGCACCGTGCTCGTGTGCGCTTCTAGCTTCGACCGCGGACTCGTCGGCTCCTGGGCGAGGCCCGCGCGTTCTTCGACTCCCAGGTCCGCGACCCCTCCGGCCGCGTCCGCTGGGAGGTGCGACGGCGGGCGAGGGCCTGTCGCAGATCGTGGGCTGAGGGCCTCCATGAGGCCTGGCGCTGCCGATGCCTCTCCAAGGTCAAGTATTTTTTTCGTCGTCTAGCGGGTGCGGGTCTTGGCCCCGAGCGTCGCAGCTACGCAGCGGTGCGCGGGCGCCATGCGTCGGCCGGTGAACTCGCAGGCGCTCTCGGGCTTCCCGGTGAGGAGGGCGGGCTCGCGGCGGTCCAGGTGTCCCTGGGCGCGTTCCATCGTGGGCGGGTCACGCTGGGCCCGCGAGGCACGCGAGCGAGGGATTCTGCGGGGTTGTTGGGTGGAGTGGGTGGGTTGGTGGGTTGGGGGGGGGGGGCTTCGCAGGGCTTCGTGGGTGCCGCGCCGCTCGCCGCGCCGTCGCTCAGTTCCCCCGCGGTCTCTGCCCGGGGAAATCTGGTTCGCGCTTCTGAAGCCCAGGTATTTCGGCAAGCCCCGCCCCGCCCCTTTTGGCCTCGGCGCCAAACCTGCCCCTCCCGAGGTGGATCGCGTCGCCGGTGGGCTTTAAAAGCTTCGCCGCGTGCTGGAGGGTGTGCGGGGGGTTTCCCACGCGTGCGGGGTTCCCGATTGGCTGGGAGACTCCCATGCCCGACGGTGGCGCGCGCTTCTTGCGCGGCCTCTGCCCTTTCTTCACTGCCGTGGTCGGCGGCGTCTTAGCGTTCGGTGCCTCGCGGCAGCCCCAGCGAATTCGACCGCGGGTGCGCCCCGCGTCGCAGGAGAGAGAACGTCATGCTCGGAGTGCGCGTGCTGTCGGAACGCTTGCGCTCGGCACGGGTCTGGCATGTCGCTGTTTTTGACGACGCGAGGAATGCTTTCGGCTGCTGCGCGCACGCTCGCATGGACCAGGGACTACTTGAGTTTCTTCCTTCGGCGGGCGCCGATCATCTTGCCGATAGGCACGCCGCGCGCATCTTGCGCGCAGATGGCATGGGTCAGCATGCGCGCCGTCACCTCCAAAGCGGGGCGCTCCTGGGGGGCCGTAGTGCCCCCGGCGAGTTTCGAGCTGACTTTGCCAGGCCTCTGGGGCAGTGGCTGGATCAGAGTCAAGACCCCTGGCTTGTTGCTCACTGTGACATTTGCGGTGTTGACGTCTATGGCGGCCTGTTTAAGTACGTGGGTGACCTTGTTCAGTTTTTGCTCCTGGCCGCGGGCTCCCTGGCGGAGGCCGTTTCGGTCGCCCAGGGCTCTCGGGCCCGCCTCGGGGCTCGGATGCTTCCCTTTGGCTACCGCCAGAAAGCTAAAACGCAGGTCCTGGTGCCTCGCCTCTGCGGTCTCATAGCGCCAATTGCAAGTTGTTCGATGCCGAGGCTGGAGGTGTCAGAGTGGCCCCCCGCGCGCATTATCTCGGGTCCCGGTTGTTGCCGTCTGGGGCGTTCTCCCATCGGCTGCGCCTGGGCAAACAAGCGGCCAGCCGCGGCTGGCTTTCCTTTAAATTTCCGTGGCCTTCGGGGGCCCCGTCCAAGGTGGAGAGGCTGGTATTCGCATCGGGCATGCAGGGCGCGCTGCTGTCTGGCCTCGCCCCGCACCTCCTCGCTGAGGCCCAAGAGGCCCAGTTAGACATTGCGCCGCCAGGAGAAAATCGGTGTCTGGCGGCAGGTGCTCTGTGCGATCGGTCGGGGGCCCATCCTGCGCATTGGGGGGTGCCGCCGTGCCTGGAGGTGGATGGGCACCGTGCCCTGCGCGCGTGGGGCTCCTGATTCTATAGGCTTACGCCACATCCGCCGACCCCTCATCTTGGCGGTCTTGCCGGAACCTCGGGTTCACAGCCCGCAGTTGCCAGGCGTATCAGTGCGGCGGCGCGTGCAAGAGAAGACTACGGACGTCGGCGTTCTCCGGGAACCCTGCCAACGTCGCACGCGATGCAAAAAAGGGCACCCTGATATGCAAGACCTGCAAATGATGCCCAATCGGGGGCGCGCGTGCGGGGGAGGACAGGGGGGAGGGGGAGAGAGGGATGGGGGGTGAGGCGGAGGATGGGGGGAGAAGAATCGGGGAGGAAGAGGAGGAGGCGGGGGAGGAAGAGGAGGAGTGGGCGAGGAGGAGGTGGAGGAGGAGGAGAAGAGGGGGGGGACGGGGACACAGAGACGAAACTCTGGGATATGTGCTATTGGTTAGAAACTTGTTGTATGTGTATAGGGATCTCGCGGCACGCCTCTCGGGGACCTTTGGAAAGCAGTTTTGAACCCACCTGGCGGCCGAGGTGGAGGAGGAGGAGGAGGAGAAGGAGGAAGGGGACACAGAAACAAGGCTCTGGGTTATGGGTTTTGGGTTAGGGCCGTCTTGCACCAGCTTGGGACCAATTTGGTGACAGGTTTTGCCGTCTTGGGGTCGTCTTAGGCCGAATTGGGAGGCGTCCTGGGCCGTGTTGGGATTCTCTGGGGCCGTATTGAGGCCCTCTTGGGGCGCCGTGGGGCGATCTTGGAGGCTCTTTGGGCTACGTGAGCCGACGGAAGCCGGGAAAGGCAACAATTGCAAACATGTTCAACAACGCAATGGAAATGTAATGAAATGCGTATTGTGCGCCTCTTTCAGATGTCCTGGGGGTCTTCTTGGAGACTTCGTGGGCGATAGTGAAAGCCTTGTCGGCCATCTTGAGGCCATTTTGGGCCGTCTTCGAACGTTCTTGGGCCGTGTTGGAGCCATCTTGGGCCGTTTTGGAGCCATCCTGGGCCGTTTTGGAGCAATCTTGGCCTCGAGAGCGCGAATCATTTTTTTGTGCGCAAACGCAACCCCGCCACCGTGCCTGGGTTGTTGATATGATACTTGTGCGGTGATCGTTGGGATCTCTTGGGGGGCTTTTCGCGGGACTCTTGGAGGCAGTTTCGAAGCCTCTTGGGGGCCGTTTTGGAGCCTCTTGGGGGCCTCTTGGGGCCTCTTGTGGGCGTCTTGGGGGCCTCTTGGGGCCTCTTGGGGCCTTCTGGGGCCGCCTTGGGGCGGAAGGCTCGGATTGTCGGTTCGGGCTCCCCCTCTTGGGCACCTCTTGGGGCCGTCTTGGGGCCCTCTGGGGCTGTCTTGGGGGCCTCTTGGGCCGTCTTGGCGCCCTCCTGGGCCGACTTGGGCGCCTCTTGGGGGCCTCTCGGGGCGGTCTTGGGGTGCTCTGGGACCGTCTTCAACGCCGTGAAGGCCGAGAAGTAGTATGTGATCAAAATGTACGTTTTCCCATAGGAATTGACGATTTTCGGCGCTTCGGCCCTTCTGAGGACTGCTCTTGGAGGCGTCTTGGGCCGCCTTGGAGGCCTCTAGGCTCGTCTTGGGGGCATCTTGGGCGTCTGGGAGCGCTCGTTTGGCGCCTCGGAGCTCTCGTGAGCCGTCTTGGAGGAGTCTTGGGGCCTTCTTGGCCCGTCTTGATCCCCTTTTGGGCCCAAAAGAGCCCCGTGGTGCGCTCGTCTGCGGCCCGGGGGGGGGGGGTCAAATCTCCGGTTTGGGGTCCCAGGGGGGGGGTTAGGGGGGGGGAACTATCTCACACGCCTAGATACCCACAAGGGGTCGGCGGAT
>CAUYUJ010003990.1:5000-22500 GCA_963575745.1 Prorocentrum cordatum
CTCCTCCTCGTCCCCTCCCCGTCCTCCTTTCTCCTCCTCCTCCTTCCCTCCCTCCTTCGCTCCCTCCCTCTTTCCCTCCCTCCCTCCCTCCTCCCTCCTCCCTCCTCCCTACTCCCTCCTCTCTCTTCCCTCCTCAACCCCGGCGCCCGGGAAGGGGGGTCCTGGCAGGGGGGGCCCAGCGCCGACCCAGGAGATCCGCGCGGACGCCCGATAAAGCTTCTGTTCACGGCAGGTTCGTGTCGTGTCGACGCGGCGGCGACCCCAGCGCGGGCGCTCCAGGCTAAGCGCCGCCAGCGGCCCAGAACCGGCCAACATGGAACGATCTGGCGGTCGATCAGCCGCCGATCTGTCGCAGATGACCTGAGCAAAGGCGCGCGTCCGCGCGCTCGCGCACGTGTGCTCGCCAGACGCGCACGCGCGCGGGCCTGCCCACAGCGTCGCCGCCCCTGCCTGCAGGTGGCAAGTAGCGACCACAGTGGCTCTGGCTCCTGCTCCTCCGCCGTGCAGCCGTTACGCTGAACTAAGGACCCCTTCTGGCTCGTTCCTTGGATCTGGGTCGTTCCTTAGATCGTTCCTTAGATCGTTCCTCAGATCGTTCTTTAGATCGTTCCTCAGAGGAGCTCTGGTTTGGGGATCGCTCTTTGGGATCTGGGTCGGGGAACCTCTTCGTGGCGAAGGCTCTCAGGGGTCAGAAAAGCTCCTTTTACGTGGCAGCGCTATGACCGCGCGCAGCCGCTCCCCGGGCCTTCGGAGGCGCTCTGCGCGGAGCCCCTGGACTCGGGGGACTGCGGCCAGGGCGTGGCCAACATCCCGCAGACGAGGCCCCGTGGGCGGAGGGCACGCGCGTCGGCGGCGCGCCCAGGGAGGCTCGAGGGTCGAGGCTCGAGGTCTTCGTGCAGCTTCGCTCGCCCCCTGTCGGTCTTCCGGCCTCGGGGAGTGTGCGCTCTCGAGCGGCTGCGCCTCGGCGAGCGCGCTCGTGGGGTGCCCGGATCGTCCCGCACGGCCGCCGGAGGCCCGAGCTGGGATTCGAAAACGAGGAGGAGGAGGAGGAGGGGGAGGAGGAGGAGGAGGAGGAGGAGGAGGGGGAGGAGGGGGAGGAGGAGGAGGAGGCGTAGGCGGGAGGCGGCGGCGGAGGAGGAGGAGGAGGAGGAGGAGGCGGGAGGCGGAGGCGGAGGTGGAGGTGGAGGCGGAGGTGGCGGCGGAGGAGGAGGAGGAGAAGGTGGAAGAAGACGAATCAAATGAATAATAATAAACATACTAATGCTGGCAATCATAAACGTACTATTAAGACTAAGAGTAATACTACAAAGGCCAATCGCACTAATCACATTAAGAAGGCTAAGCACACTATCCATACGAACAATAATAACACTATTGGGAACCATACTGCGATCACTAAGACTAATGGTAAGACTTATCGTCATAATAATAATAACAATCACACTGCGCATAATACTAGCACTGGGAATCCTATTACGAATACTCATACTAAGACTAATAAGATGAAATATGTTACTAATACTACGAATGAAATGAGGACTATCAATACGACTAAGACGAAACACGCTATTACTAATACGAAGACGAATCATACCAGTAATAAACTACGACGCGGAGGTGGAGGTGGAGGTGGAGGAGGAGGAGGAGGAGGAGGAGGAGGAGGAGGAGGAGGAGGGGGGGAGGAGGAGGAGGAGGGGAGGAGGAGGAGGAGAGAGGAGGAGGAGGAGGAGGAGGAGGAGGAGGAGAGGAGGAGAGGAGAGGAAGAGGAGGAGAGGAGGAGGAGGAGGAGGAGGAGGAGGAGGCCAGCAGAGAGGGCGGGTCGTCTCAGAGGGCCCATGAGGCCTCGGGGCCTCCCGAGAGGAGCCTTCGAGGCCTCCGCCTCCGCCGAGGCCACGTGCGGCCCCTCGGCAGGCCGGGGAAGGGCCTCCGAGGAGCCCCGCCGCCGCCTGGGAAGGCCTGCGTCTACGATGCGGCGCGATCCCCCCACCACACCTACTCCGACCCCATCTGGGAGGCCATGAGCGGGGGGACCGTGGTCGGGGACTTTTGCTTGGCGTATCGCGCTGCCGCTCCTGGCCCACTGCGCTTCGGCGCGACGCGCGGACTGCTTCCCCTCTTCCGAGCGTCAGGGTCCCAGGCCTTTCCCGGCCTTCTGCTCCGTGGAGCGCCGCCGCCGCCTCGGAAGGCCTCCTTCGGGTGTTGCTAGAAATCGGTAGCAAATCGTGGGAGCCTGGTATACCCTCTGAATTCCGTCTTTGGCGTCGATTTGTGTCAATCAGCGCTTGGGAGTCGATGAGATAGCGCCGACTTAGCGTCGGTCAGCGTCGATTCGTGTCGATTTAGCGTTGGTTAGCCTCGATTTAGCGTCGACTAGCGTCGATTCGCAAGAGCCGACAAGATGGTATGGGAGGCTGCCGTGAGTTGCCACCGAGCAAGGCCTCCCCAAGATTCTTGGGGTGGCCCAGGCGGCCTCCAGAGCACCCCTCACGAGACCCAGAGGGCCCCAGGGGCTCCAGCATGGAGGGAAAAGAGATGGGGCCACCCTGGGCCAGGGGCGCTTCGAGCAGCATCCGACTCTTGGCATCGCTCGGACGTGTGCCTCTTTTTTGTCGGCAAGGACCGTCGAGGAGCATTCTTGTTCACCCTGCGAAGCGAATGCGCGCACGACGCCGAAAGCATGCCCGGGGAAGGGGCGTCCGAGCAATGGCGAGCTCTGGGCGGGCCGCCGAGGGCGGGCGGGGCACGGGGCGGGCGGCCCTGCGCGGACAAGGCACGTCCTCGGCGGCGGAGTGCCCGAGCCCTGCCCGCGCCGCTCCACGGCTGCGGGCAGCTCGATGGGCGGCGGGGGGCGGGGGCTCGGACTTCGTCGAGCGCTTGAGCGCGCTACGGTCAGCCCGGTCAGCCCGCATGGTAAGCATGCGCAACCTTCCCAAAACTACCCTTGCATCTTTGCCTCGTCGGCCCATCCTGGGCCGCTCTCGCTGGCCGCGCCCCGCTCGGAAGGCTCCGAAATGGCCTTCCAAGGCCCTTGCATCCTTATCGCGCATCCTGATGATGCGGGTTGGTTGTAGTCCCCTTCCTTCCTCCCTCGGCCGCTCTTCTCCCCCTCCTCCTCCTGTGTCCAGGCAGTTCGCAATGCCGTCGCCCGGCCTGCGGAGCGCGTGGGCGGACTGCCTCTGCCGCCCGCGACGGAAAAAAGGGAGCGACGGATGGCAACGGGGTCGTTTTCGCCGACGTTGGCGCGCGAGCTGCCCGCGTAGGGTCGTGCTCAAGCGCCCTCGCTTCCGACGTGGCGTGTCGGGCTGGCGGCCAGCTCTCAGGGAAGGCCGCGTGGAAGCCCCCGAGCTCCTCCAAGAAGGCCCGCTTTGCCTTCTCACAATGCCGTCCCCCATCGCATCTCGCCCCGCCCCCAGGCCCAAATCTACCCCAGGCCCAAACCAGGTATACCGGACCGCAATTATCCTGGATATGTTGGGCGTCCAAGGTATGGTGGTGGTGTTTGTGTGTGCTATGTCTCTCTCTGTGTATATATTTCTCTCTCTGTCTGTCTGTCTACCGATATATCTAGATGCCGACACATAGATGTATATATATATATGTAAATGTCTTCCTGTCTGTCTATAAGCATGTATATATACATATGCCTGCCTGTCTTTCTGTCCATCCACATATGTATGTATATACCCCTGTCTATGTAGGTATACGTTTCTATGTTTATAGCCACCCACCTACCTACCTATATATCAATATATATATATATATACATCTATATGTATACATATCCATATATTTGTATTCACCCATATACATACAATATATATAGATATCTACCTATCTACCTACATACTTGTGCTTCAACACGTGTATCGGTGGATCTCTCGTTCTATATATATATAGATATATCCATATAACGATAGATCGATATTTATTTCTCTATATGTACAGTTACTTCTCTACACGTATATTTATTTCTCTAGAATATAATCAGATCTGTTCTTAATATATTATGATCAACCAATCAATTTATATATACGGATATATCGTTGCATAACTGTTTTGAGTCTTATCTACGTATCTCTATTTACCTATTTACCAACATATGTATCAAGCAGTCCACTGATGTATATAATCTATACATGTATACATATCTATCTCTCTATTCACCTACCTACGTATCTATGTATATGTATATATATATATAGAGCTACCTAATTATCCTCCTATATCTATTCATGTAGCTGTGTATAGAGCTATTTCGATACGTATATATATACATTCATATCTTTTGTTAAGTATATTTTCATTGATGTTTATATTTCGATTTCTATCTATATTTCTATGTGTAGTTCTATTTATATTTCTATTTCTATTTTTTAATTATATTTATATTTCTATTGCTATTTCTATTTATACTTATATTTATGTTTACATTTATATTTATACTTATATTTCTACTTCTATTTCTACTTCTATTTCTATTACTATTTCTATTTCTTTTAATGTATATATATGTATGTTTCTATGTGTTCCATCTATATTTCTATCATCATTTCTATTTCTTTTTTTATTTCTATTTCTATGTACACTCAATCTTCTATTTCTATTCCTATTTCCATTTCTATTTCTGTTTCTATTTCTTTTTCAATATCTATTTCGATGTCTCTTTCTATTTCACTTTATATTTCTATTTCTATGGCTATTTCTTTTTATAATTCGATTTCTATTTATATTTATAGTTCTATTGCTGTTGTTATTTCTATGTATGTTCATTTTTTATTTCCATTTCTATGCCTATGTCTTTTTACATTATTTATATTTCTAGTTCTAGTTCTAGTTCTATTGCTATTGCTATTGCTATTACTATTGCTGTTTCTATTTCTATTTCTATCTATCTATGTACCTGCAAGGGGTACCTTTTTACATAGAAAACCGACCTGACACAACTCCAGGTCCGTCTGGGGAGCCTGAGGCCAAGACGGCCCCAGATGGCCCCAAGACGGCCCTGGAGAGCCCCAGGAAGCCTCCGGAGGACCCGACGAGCGCCTCCAGATGGCCACGATGGGCCCAGGATGGCTCAAGATGGACCCAAGATGGCCGCTCGACGGCCCAACGGGCTCCCCAGATGGCCCAAGGGGGCTTCAAGACAACTCCTAAGAGGCCCCCAGGAGGCCCAAATGATGAGGTTTTGCGTGGGTTTCGGTGCAATTTTCGTATGCTCGGCTTCTCAGTCTCCAGAGCGCCCGAGACAGTTGAAGAGGCCCCCGAGATCGCTCCAAGATGGCCTCACAGGCGCCCAAGAGGGCCCCAAGACGAGCCCAGGACGGCCCAAGAGGGGCCCAAGACGCCCTCAAGACGCTCCAAGGTGGCCCCCCGAGGAGCTCCAGACGGCCCAAGAGGGCTCCAAGACAGCACAACTGGCCCCCCGGACCGCCCCAGAGCAGCCCCAAGAAACCTCCAAGATTGCCCTGAGGGACCAAGACGGCCCCAGAGGGCCCCAATACGGCCCAGGAGGCCCCCAAGATGGCTCGAAAGCAGCCTTAAGAGACCCTGAAGAGGGCCCACTTGGGACCCTGAATTAGTACAGCGACGGTAAGACAATCATGCAATCTATAATATACAAATACACATATATATACACACATAGATACATGTATATGTGTATGTGTAAAACATATTTTCACATGTGTGTGTGTGCATATATTTTTGTACATGTACGTATGTACACAAATGTCTTGGGGGAGACGCATGAAGACGCTGCCATTGAGGCCTCCGATGGATCCCCCTTTGGGGGTACGAAACGGAGTACTGGGTGGGAGAAACGCATGTGAACGGGTCCATTGGGGCCGTCGGTGGAGCTCCCCACGGGGCCACGAAACGCTGTGCTGGGTGGGTGGCATGTGGACACCGCCACTGGGGCCTTAGGTGGAGCTCCCTATGGGGGAACGAAACGCCGTGCCGGGTGGGGGGACGCATGTAGACACCGCCTGTGGCGCCTTCGGTGGAACACGAAACGATGTGCTGGGTGGGGGAGGCGCATGTGGACACTGCCAGTGGGGCCTTAGGTGGAGCTCCCCATGGGGCCACGCAACGCTGCGCCGGGTGGGGGGGGACGTTCGTGGACACCGCCACTGGGGCCTTAGGTGGAGCCCTCTGTGGGGCCAAGAAGCGCTGTACTGGGTGGGGGAACCGCACGCGGACATAGAGGTACCTGTGGAATGACCAAGCTCCGCACCCCTCCTGGGGTCACTCAGGGCAGTGCTCCACAGGGGGCCCAGGCCCCTTGGAGTACTAGAGGCCGACAGCAAGACGACAGCCCCTCTACGACGCACAATTGCATGAGCCTTGTGACGCTCCACTGCGTGCTGAAGGCGCAGTGGCGGATATAGGTAGTACTTGCTGGAAGGACCAGAACCCGCCCAGAATCGGTTCCTGGACCCCTCCCTGAGGGCGACCCTGGCCAATGCTCCAACCCGAATCGATTCCCGACGGCCCCGCGGCTCCACACGGGCCTCCAGAGCCCGACAATCGCTAAGATGATCGCGCTTCGCGCGCCTCGGTCTGGGCCAGAGCGGCCGCCGTTCTCCAAGGGGGGTCGGCGCGAAGACGCGAGGGCAAAAAGGTACTCGCGCGCCGCTCCATCGCTTGGAGGGCGATGCGCGAAGGTAACCAGGTGACCTCGAACATCGATCTTCCTCCTCAATCCGCGTCGTTCCTGGATCCTCGACTCTCGATCCTCGATTTTCCTCCTCGGTCCTCCTCGGTCCTCCTCCTCCTCCTCCTCCTCCTCCTGCTCCGCCGTCCTCGATCCTTGATCCTCCTCCTCGATCCTCCTCCCCCTCCCCCTCCTCGATCCTCCTCGTTCCTCGATCCTCCTCGCGTCGACCCTTCTCCCCCCTCTGTCCTCGAACCTCGAGCCTCGGGCCATCCTCTCGCGCGCCGCCGCCGGCGAGGCCGGAGCCGCCCCCGCCGCCGCCGGCCTCTGCCCGCCCCCTCGCGTGGACCGTCGACGACCGGCGGTGCGGCGGTCGCCCCGTGGGCCTGCGCCACCTCGAGGAGGGGCTGCGGCGGCACAAGGGCGGCTGAGCGCCGCGGCTCGCCCGTGAGCTCCCGCATGCGCTCCTCCTCTCCCCTCCCTCTACCCCCCCCCCGCCCCCCCCTGCGCTCCTCCTCCTCCCCTCCTCTCCCCTCCTCTTCCTCCTCCTCCTCCTCCTTCTCCTCCTCCTCCTTCCTCCTCCTCCTCCTCCTCCTCTCCTCCTCCTCCTCCTCCTCCTCCTCCTCCTCCTCCTCCTGCCCCTCGCTCTCTCCCTCTCCTCGCCTCCTCCCCCTGCGCTCCTCCTCCTCTCCTCCCCCCTGCGCTCCTCCTCCCCTCCTCCCCCCCCCGCCCCCTCCCCTCCCTCCCCCCTCCTCCCCCCCCCGCCCCTCTCCCACTTCCCCGTCTCCTTCCACCCCACCCTCCGTCCTCCATCCCCTGTGCCTCCCTCCTTGCTACTCTCTCTTCCCCCCCCCCTCTCCATCCCCCCTTCCTACCCCCCGCTGACCTCTCTCTTCTGAATCCCCCCCCCCTCCTCCCTTTGGGGGGCCTCTTGGGCGCCTCTTGAGGCTCTCTGGGGGCGCTCTTGGGCTTATTTCTCGACGCTGAATACTCTGCCCCTGTCAAGGAAATTACACGGGTGCCTCCAACGTCTGTCCCTCTTTTCGAGATTCCGTTGGGAGAACCCATCAGCGCTACCGTGTTCGAAACCTGCATTTGCCGAGGCAATTCTACGGGTGCCGTTGTGCAGCCAAGGTTGTGCAATACATTGGGGTATCAATCTATGCGGTGCATTCCACAAGGTGCGAGCTATGTGGTGCAAGCTATGTTGTGCAAACTATGTAGTGCAACTCTCCCTGCCGAACCTGTAATTGTCAACTCCACTGCCCGCGCAATCATCCCAGTCGTCCACCCGTAAATTGGTTTGCGAAACCCATGCGGCGGCGATTGTGATGACGGCTTGGTGGCGCTGCCTGGCGCGTCGCTGCGGCCGCGCTAGCGCGCGCTCAGAGCGGCCAGCTAGTCTGGCGCGACCGACGCGGCCGCGGTGGCGCTGACCGTTCGGCACTTCCCAGCGCGTCTCGCAGGCCGCGCTCACGCGCGGGTTTCTCCGTGCGGTTCGGTGGTTCGAGCGGGCGCAGTACCATGGCGACGTCAACAACGGCAGACACAATGATGGTAGTAGCGACGCTGGTGACGATCACGCCGATGACGATGATGATGTCCACGTGTCGTTTGTGAAGTTTTTGGGCGGATTTCGAAGTGCGAGCGCGGCCAATGCGCGCGAACGGCCCGTATGGTGTTATTTATTTTAGCTGGGATCGTGCCCCCCCAGCACGCGCGCAAAGGGCGTTCGAGCAATGTCGACATGCGCGCGCGAGAAGCCCGTTCGGTCACATGTGATGGTCATTTCGATTTTTTGGTGAAGCAATCACAGGAACGCGCAAACTGTTTGAAACATCGTGTTGCAATATCATTTTTTCCCCCACTCGGCTTGCCTAGAGGGGCTTTACTTGGTTAAAGGTTGGTGCTTCGGGGGGCTACTTTGCCCGTTGCTCGGAGGTTCTTCGGGTTCCTCGGGTTCCCCGGGTTCTTCGGGTTCTTCGGGTTCTCGGGTTCCTCGGCAATGCCAACACATGCTAAGCAATGTCAAGCACTGCCAAGCAATGCAAAGCAATGCCAAGCAATGCCAAGCAATGGCGAGCAATGCCAAACAATGCCGAGCAATGCCAAGCAATGCCAAGAAATGCCAATCCATGCCCAGCAATGCGAAGCAATGCCAGCCACTGCGCCCATGCAGTAGGAAACATCCCCTCATTGGGGTCGCGCCGGGCTCATTTATACTGTCTCGGGACTCGCGATTTTCGCATCCTTGCCAAACCCACGATTTTCGAAGGATTCCGACATGCGCGCGCGACGACGCGCGCGTGTCCATTTCATTGTTTTTGGCAAGTTCTTCTAGCACATGGATGTTTTTTGTTGCACGAATGTGCTCGAACCCAGCCTGGCTGGGATGGCATGTGTTCATATTTTAAATGAACGATGGGGCAGAATCGTACGTAAATTGCACATCCCCACGGGGCACTGATAGATTTAGCCCCGGCACGGTTCAATTTTCATTTGGAACGGAGGTTCTATGTAGTGCAAGATATGTGGTGTGACATTTGGGGTGCAATCTATGTAGGGTGATAGGTGGTAATAGGTATGCGGTGCAGCCCAGTATTTGTGGTGTGGACTGTGATATGCGAGCTATGCGGTTTAATCTGCGTGGTGTAATATATGATGTGGGAGCTAGGTGGTGCACTATATACGGTGCAATCAATGTTCTGCAATGTATGTGGTGGAGGGTAGGTGGTGCAATCAATGTGTTGCACTTTAGGTGGTGCAATCAACATGGTGCAACATCTGTGGTGCAATGTATGTCGTGCAATCTATGTTGCGCAACCTACTCGGTGTAAGGTGTGATGCAGAATCGGTGGTGCAATCTATATATATATATATGTATATATATATACATATAGATACACAGCAATGCAACACAATGCGAAGCAGTGCAGAGCAATGCAAGAGAATACTGCAATCCAGCGCAACACGATGGCCGCGGCGACGGGCGGCGACGAGGCGGCGACATGGCGGCCAGAGCGGCCCGCAGGCCCAAACGGCGTGCGGCGACGGGCGGCGACGGGAGGCGACGGGCGGCGACGGGCGGGGACGAGGCGGCGACGGCGGCGACACGGCGGCCAGAGCGGCCTGCAGGCCCAGGCGACGGGCGGCGACGAGGCGGCGACGAGGCGGCGACGAGGCGGCGACGAGGCGGCGACGGCGGCGACATGGCGACCAGAGCGGCCTGCAGGCCCAGGCGGCGGGCGGCGACGCGACGGCGATGAGTCGTCTACGTAATCGGCAGACCGCGCAGTTTCTTAGAGCACCCGTAAGACCCCCGAAATGCCAGTACTGCTTGGGGAGTTGTATTCGCAGTATTAATATTCCAATCTGTATGACTAACACGACTATGCGTTATACTGATCATGCGAATGTAGGGGGAGGAGAATGACGACGATACGTGAAACAAAAGTGTGGCGCCCGTGATGGGAGTGGAAGGGTCCAGAGACCGAATAACTTGAGCGAGGAGAAAGTGGAGGAGTATTAATGATTTGTGACGAGCGTAAAGGACTGATCAGGGGAGGAGCCAGGAAGGTGCGGCGCCGGCGTACGTGTCGTTGCTATGGTCCTTCAATTTGATTGCTACTTCATTGTCCCCCTTGAGCCCGTGAGTCCGTTTTCATGCCGATGTGGGGAAATCTGGCACGAGAACTCTAAAACAGACGGGAAGGGCGGGCGCAGCCCCAGAGGGGAGGTAACGGGCGAGGGAGAAATATGTTTTCCCTCCTCCCTCCTGCTTTCACTCCTTCCTCCTTGCCCCCTTTCCCCTCCCCATTCCCGTGTGGGTTCCCCAGAGCTGGCTGCAGCGGCGAGGGATTGTCCTAGGCAGCGCTCGCATCGTGTGGTGCGCGCGAGGGCGCCGTGCGTGCAAAAGCGGGTGGGCGGTTCCACAGGCGGTGGATGCGTCAGTTTCTTCCACTTTTTGTCCTTCTCCTGCTCCTCGTCCCTCCTTTTTTGCCCTTTCGTCCTCCCTTGCCCTCCACGTCGTCCAGTGTATGTCTCGTCTCTCTTCCCTTGCCCCCCATCCCTCCGTTTGCAAGATGAGGAAATTTTGCTGGGCAACAAGCTGCTGCTCGGCACCCTCGAGATTGCCATTGTTTGCTGGAGGCTTCTGATTCCCGAGGTTGTTGAGCACCCTGCTGAGTCTAGGAGCCCCCAGGAGGCCCCTAGCTCGTGATATCTGGATTCCACCAAGGACCAGCCTGAAGTGGACAAGCATCTTATCCACCAGTGCGTCTTCGGAGCGCCTTCGAAGAAACCCACGTGTCTCACGGGGGTGCACTTGGGGGCTCTGGGGGAGGCGCTGCAGGCGCGGCCTCAAGGGGCCCTTTGACGCCATGCGCGAGGGCATCCTGCAATAGAAGGGGTGCACCAGACGGGAACCTGGAGCACGGCGCATGCGGAAGTCTACCCCGAAGGCCTCTGCGAGATCCTGGGGAGGACGGTCATTCGCGACCTCATGCCGGCAGCTCTTTAGGCTGGCGCGTCCCTGTCGGGCATCCCGCCTGATCTCGCGTGGGCTCTGTCCGGCGGCCGGGGGCACAGATCATCGCTTGCAGTTGGCAGGGGGCACAGATCATCGCCTGCAGTTGGCAAACTACCGGTGATCAGCCGACGTCTCCCCTGAGCTCGACTTCACCATGGATGCCGTGCCAAGTGTGCACGACGAGCGTTCGAAAGAGGACCGCCTCGTTCAGCAGCGTGGAGGTGGTCGGTTGAGGAGACTGGCGCTGCAGTACAGCCGCAGCGTCACAGCAGCCGCAGGCCGCAGCCGCAGAAGCAGCAGCTGCAGCCTGCGATGGCCCCAAAGTGGTGGGGGGCGGAAGCCACCGCAACAGCAGTAGCAGCAGCAGCGCAGCAGCAGAAGCCGAAACGCCGCAGCTGCAGCAGCCGCAGCAGCCGCAGCAGCCGCACGCCGCAGCCGCAAACGCAGCAGCCGCAGGTTGCAAAGGCCCTCAAAATGGCGGGGGGGCGGAAGCCGCCGCAACAGTAGCAGCAACGCCGCAGCAAAAGCCGCAGCGCAGCCTCACCAGAAGCCGCAGCCGCAGGAAATGCAGCTGGCTGCAGCTCACCTTGCGCGCGCTTGCGAAGGCGGGGGGTGTCGATCTTCTCCGTGCGGGATGGTCATTCGCACCTTCATGGCGGCAACCCTTACAGCCAGCGCGTCCCCGTCGGGCATCCCCCCTTGATCTCGCGTGGGCTCTGTCCAGCGGCGGGTGGGAACAAATCGTCGCCTGGAGTTGGCAAACTACAGAGGTCCACTGTCCAGGAGGCATGGGTGAAATTCCCATGGCTTTTCGATACAGCAGCCCCTCCCTCCCCACCACCGACTTTGCCGACCACGACCCAAAGAGGGTTGCGGGGTAAACAGCCTAGGCCAGAGGGGGCCCACGATGAGTGCCGAGATGCCACGACGTGATGGGAGGGTTGCACGGTCTGTGCCGACCGACAGCGGCCACGTATGGACATACAACGATGAAGCCTGGTTACGACAGCCAGGGGGGGTGGGGTGGGCGCGAGCGGTGGTGGCAGCGACGAGCCGCTTTCAGGGAGGATCGGCTGGGGAAGTGGGTGAAAGGAGGGCAGCGGCGGGATGATGATGATGATGATGATGATGATAATGCTGCTGCTGCTGATGATAATGATGATGATGATGCTGATTATGATGTTGATGCTGCTGATGATGACGATGCTGATGATGTTGCTGATGCTGATGTTGATGCTGATGCTGATGGTGTCGATGGTGATGATGATACTAATGATGATGATGATGATGATGATGATGATGATGATGATGATGATGATGATGATGATGATGATGATGATGATGATGATGATGATTATGATGCTGATGCTGACGATGCTGATGATGATGCTGATGGTGGTGATGCTGATGATGCCGATGATACTGCTGCTGATGCTGATTATGTTGAGGATGATGAGGATGATGACGAGGACGATTGTGATTCTGATGATGATGAAGAAGAACATGATGATGCTGATGCTTATGATGCTGATGATGATGCTGATGACGACGAATGCGACGACAACGACCATGGTTATGTCGGGGACGATGCTGATGAGCATTGTGACAAGGATGATAGGGATGATGCTGATACTGCTGCTGCTTCTGCTGCTGCTGCTGATGACGATGCTAGTGATGATGATGTTGATGATGATAATGCCGATGATGCTGCTGCTGATGATGATGATGATGATGATGAGGATGACGATGATGATGACGCGGATGACGACGATGCGGATGATGATGATGATGATGATGATGATGATGATGATGATGATGATGATGATGATGGTGGTAATGATGCTGATGATGATGCTGCTGCTGATGATGATGATGTTGATGCTGGTGATGATGATGGTCATGTTGAACTGGCCGATGGTGACGATGATGATACTGATGGGGATCGCTGTTGATGACGACGGTGGTCGTGATGGTGATTCAGGTTGTTCCGACGATGTCGACGAGGATGATGCTGATAATGATGATGATGAGGATGATACTGATGCTGATAGTGATGATGATACTGATGATGCTGCTGATGATCGTGATGATGATCATGCTGCTGCTGATGATGATGATTACAATGATGATGTTAGTGCTTGCGACGACGACGGCGATGATGCTGCTGCTGCTGATGATGACGATGATGCTGATGATTCTGATAATAGTGCTGATGATGATGATGCTGATGCCGATGACGCTGCTGACGATGATCGCGACTCAAGGCTATAGTGTTCGTGGTGGGGGTTATGGTAATGACGATGCTGACGAGGATGATGATGACGATGCTCACAGTGATGACGGTGGTATCGGTTTATGACAGCCATGATGGTGTTGTTCATGCTGATTCTATTTATGCTTATGGTGATGATGACGATGATGACGATGGTGCTGATTCTCATGCTAACGATGGTGATGCTGCCGATGACGGCGATGCTGCTGCTGCTGCTGCTGCTTGTGATGATATGATGATGATGAGGATGCGGATGAGAATTGTGTTGATATTGACCGTCGTTGTGATGACGGAAAATCTGACGATGACGATGACTACGACCATGATGATGCTGCTGATGATGGTGCTACTGCTGTTGCTGATTAGGTGGATAATTATGCCGACCATGACGATACTAATCGTGATTATGATGACGGTGACACGTCTGCCGATGATAGCGATGAACATTATAAGGTTGACGGTGATGAAGACTATGATGCATCTGATGATGAGGTGATGGTGATGATGACGGTAATGTTGGTAAGGTTGGTGCTCATGATGATGACGACGATGATGATGCGGATGGTGATGACGCGCATGACGATTTGGATGATGATGCTGCCAGGGTTGGCGATTCGGTTGATGCTCTTGATGGGGATGGCCCTGCTACAGATGCTGATGCCGATGATGATGAGACTAAGTATGCGGTTGATGTTTGGGTGGACGAGGACTATGCCGATGATGATGATGCTGCTGCTGCTAATGCTGATGTTTATGATGATAACGATGATGATGATGATGATGATGATGATGATGATGATGATGACGACGATGATGATGATGATGATGATGATGATGATGATGCTGCTGATGATGATGATGATGATGATGATGATGATGATGATGATGATGATAAAAGGGGATGATGATGCTGATGCTGATGCTGATGCTGATGCTGTTGCTGCTGATGATGCTGCTGATGATGCTGCTGCTGATGATGACGATGCTAATGCTGATGATGCTGACGGTGATGATGCTGATGATGATGATGGTGGTGATGGTGATGGTGTTGCTGATGATGATGATGGTGGTGTTGGTGGTGGTGTTTGTGTTGGTGGTGATGACGATGATTAATGATGATGATGGTGGTGGTGGTGGTGCTGGTGTTGGTCATGATGACGATGATGATGGATGGTGATGATGATGCTGATGCTGACGATGACGATGATGATGATGATTCTGACGATGATGATGATGATGATGATGATGATGATGATGATGATGATGATGATGATGTCGATGATGATGAAGACGATGATGATGATGATGATGATGATGATGATGATGATGATGATGATGATGAGGATGATGATGAAGACGATGAAGACGATGATGATGATGATGATGATGATGATGATGATGATGATGATGATGATGATGCTGATGCTGATGATGATGATGATGACGACGATAAGGCGGAGGAAATGAAGAGCGAGTAGTTGGAGGAGCAGGGGAAGAGGAGGAGGAGGAGGAGGAGGATGGGGAACGCAGAGAAGAAGGAAGGAGGTGCATGTAGGAGTTGGAGGAGGAGGAAGAGGGGGAATGCAGAGAAGAAGGAAGGAGGAGCATGGAGGAGTTGGGGGTGGAGGAGGAGGAGGAGGCGGAGCTGACTGAAGAGGGCAAGCTACCCCCCGTCCGCCTCTCCTTATCTTTGCCTGAGCCCAGGCAGTTGGCGAGGGATGGGTGGAGGAGTTCGCCGCGTGACTGGCTCCTGGCTTCCTCCCAGCGAGGGATGGGTGGAGGAGTTCACCGCGCTCCCCGGGATGCGTTCCCACTATCCTCAGTCGTAGCCGTCTGGGCCCGAGCGATTCATGGGCTGTGCCCGCGGGCAAGGGCCCAGACTTCCGGCGGATTCTTGTTTCGAACCCAGGCGCATTCCCTCCGTTTCGGCGTCCAGGAGCCTTTTTCGGGTTTCGGGACCGCCAGGAACCGGACCAGGACGACAAACTGTCCCCACGGGAAGGGGTCGAGTCCTTAGCGGACCGCGGATTGGATTGGACAAGTCAATGCGTCGAAAGTCTGGGGAATCAGATGGCGAGCGGTAAATCTGTGGACGACGATGGCAGCAAACCTTCGCTGCGGGCCGAGCCCGATCGAGAGCGCTTGTGCAACGACGTGCTCAACACCAGCGTGATGGCCGCTCTGGTTGGCGGGTTCGCCTTCTCGAACCTGCAGGAATTGCACGGTGTGCAGGGACGAGGGAACAGGGAAGACGAATGAAGAGGATAAGGAGGAGTAGACCGAGGAGGTGCAGGTGGACGAGGGCGAGGATGCGGACACAGACGATAAGGAGGTGAAGCATCAAGCGTCAGGCCAGAATACAAGAAGAGGATGAGGCGTGGGCGAGGGGGTGACGATGATGGTGGAGGTGGCGACGATGATGATGCTGATGATGATGACGATGATGATGATGATGATGGTGGTGGTGATGGTGACGATGCTGATGATAGCGGTGATGATGATGACGAGGATGATGTCGTTGTTGATGCTGATGCTGATGCTGATGCTGATGCTGATGCTGATGATGCTGGCGTTGTGCTTGATGATGTTGCTAATGATGATGCTGACGGTGATGATCATGCTGTCGACGGCGATGACGTTGATCTTGATGCTGATGATCATGATGCTTCTGATGATGACGGTGATTTTGATGATTCTGATGATGCTGTTGATGATGGTGATGAGGATGAGGATGATGATGCAAATGATGATTATGCTGATTCTGATGATGCTGACGATGATGATGCTGTTTCGGATGAAGCTGATGCTGATGATGCTGACGATGAAGATGGCGATGATGCTGATGCTGCTGCTGATGATGATGCTGATGATGGTGATGGTGATGATGATGGTGATGATGCCGACGGTGGTGGTGGTGGTGTTGATGATTACGATTATGATGTCGAGGATCATGATGATGCTGACGATGCTGATAATGACGGTGATGGTGATGATGCTGATGATAATGATGATGATGATGATGATGATGATGATGATGATGATGATGATGATGTTGATGATGCTTACGATGATGCTTATGCTGATGCTGATGCTGATGCTTCTGAGGATGCTGCTGATGATGCTGATGATAACGGTGATGCTGCTTCGGATGATGCTCATGTTTCCGATGCTGATGCTGATGCTGATGATGTTGCTGCTGCTGCGGCTGATGATGCTGCTGCTGATGCTGATGATGATGATGCTGATGGTGAGGATAATGCTGCTGCTGCTGATGGTGGTGGTGGTGGTGGCGGTGGTATTGATGACGATGACGATGATGATGATGATGATGATGATGATGCTGATGATGATGATGATGATGATGATGATGCTGTTGATGCTGGTGGTGTTGATATTGATGATGACGATGCTGATTCTGCTGGGTATGATGCTGCTGCTGCTGATGCTGATGATTATGACGCTGCTGCTACTGCTGATGATGATGCTGATGATGACGACGATGCTGGTTCGGATGCTGATAAGGATGACGCTGATGATGCTGATGATGATGAAGACGATGATGATGACGATGATGATGATGATGATGCTGATGATGATGAGGATGATGTTGATGATGATGATGATGATGATGATGATGATGATGATGATGGTGGTGATGATGATGATGATGATGACGATGATGATGATGATGATGATGCTGCTGCTGCTGATGCTGGTGCTGCTGCTGCTGATGATGATAATGTTGTTGATGATGATGATGATGATGATGATGATGATGATGATGATGGTGATGATGATGATGATGACGATGATGATGGTGATGATGATGATGATGATGGTGGTGGTGATGATGATGTGATGATGACGATGATGATGATGAGAGGCGGGTAGTAGGGGAGGAGGAGGAGGAAGAGGAGGAGAGGAGGAGGAGGAGGAGGAGGAGGAGGAGGAGGAGGAGGAGGAGGGGAGGAGGAGGGGGGGAGGAGGAGGAGGGGGGGAGAGGAGAAGCATGATTAGGAGGATGATGTGGAGGAGGAGAGGATGCGAA
>CAUYUJ010003990.1:27500-30000 GCA_963575745.1 Prorocentrum cordatum
GAGCGATGAAGAGTTCAAGCCTCGAGAGGCCGGGCTGCGGCGGCCGCCGCCGCATCCAGCCTTTGAGGGCTTGCAGTGAGACGAGGAAGAAAAGGGAGGAGGAGGAAGAGGAGGAGGGAGGAGGAGGAGGAGGAGCAGTGTAAACCCAAGACTCACCAATGACGTTGCAATAAACCCTTCCTCCAAGTGCCCTCTTCGTAGGTCCCTGTAAGGATTTTTGTCTACCGCGCGAAGTGCCCCTTGGAAGTCAACTGTCTGAAAATCTTCAACCATGCCAGAACACCATTCTTGGACTTCAACGCCGCGAACCGACGTTATTGTTTCGTCCTGACGGTCCTGAATAGTGCCAGAACACTGTTCCTCGGACTTCAGCACCGCAAATCAACATGACTGTCGCGCGCTGACAATAATAGTCGTGCCGTCAACCATAATCATCCTTGAAACTGATGGAACCTGTTGAAACGAATAAGCGCGGCGCCAAGGCGAGAGTCACATTTTGAAAACGAGCCGCCCTCAATCCGTAAAGCCCCTGCACGATTTTTAGACGAATGTGCGCGGCGCTGGGACGAGAACTTTATGGTAACATCGACCAGGACCACAGACGGTGAGGAAATCTCAGGCGAGTCGCCCAGCCCGACCCACCGACACGTCTTGGGGTGCGACGGGAGGGGTTGTTTACAAGGAAGAGGGGGTAACTACTGATAGTACGACTAAGCAACAGAGTTTGAATGAAGCAGCTCGCACACGTGCTAACAATACCACTAAGCATAGGAATGCTACACACAATAAACATATACATAACGAGAATAAGACCAAGAGGAGGAAGAGGAAGAGGAGGAGGAGGAGCAGCAGGAGGAGGAGGAGGAGGAGGAGGACCAGAGTAAAACTAAGATGTATAAACGATGCCGCAGTACACCCTCCCGTCCCAAGTCCCCTCCCCAGGGATCCCTACAAGCGTTCTTTTTCTCACTGCGCGATGAGCCCCTCTCCCTGTGAACGGCGAGCGCCGTGTGGGTCCGCAAATCCAGGCGGGAGCCACGTTTTGAAAGAAACGGCACCTCGTCCTTCGAGCCACGAGTCGGCGGCGAGCGAGGGGGGAAAGTGAGAAGGAGAAGGCCTTCTCAGAGGGCGGGCGGACTTCACAGAGGCCCCCGCGCCTGCTGAGAGGTCTTCTTCTGTCTTCAGGGAAGGCTTGGATAACTTCTCAGAGGGCCGGGGGGACCTCCGAGCCTTCGGAGAACGCCCGCCCCTTCTCATTTCCCCCCTCGTTCGTCGCCGGTGTGAGGAATGCGACAAAGCTGGGTCATACATCTCACAGATGTGCTGGCGCCAAGGCGAGAGTTTCTTCAAAACGACCGCCTTCATTCCGTGTAGAAATACCTTATTCAGAGTGCGAGAGCCGCATTCTGAACACGGTTCGCCTTCCATCCGTGCAATTCTTGGACATTCCGAAGGTCGATATCGCAGGCCGTGACGGTCAGGGTGATCAGGATGGCGATGGTGCTGATGATGATGATGATGATGATGATGATGATGATGAGGAGGAGGAGGAGGAGGAGGAAGACGAGGACCAGTGTACACCCAAGACTCATCAACGATGTTGGCATACATCCTCCCCCAAAGCTCCCTCTGCATAGGCCCCTTACAAGGGTTCATTTCGACTGAGGGAAGTGCCCCGTTGGGGGACAACCGTGTCAGAATCCTGATGCGCGCCAAAACACCATTCTCAGGACTTCCAACGCCACCAATCAACCAGACTGTTGCGTCTTGACAATCCTGAAGCGTGCCAGAACACCATTCCTGCGACTGGGACTTTGATTGTCCTGATTCGTTCCAACACATCATTACTGGTTTGTTTTCCATGAGAATCAATGGCCCTCCCCGTTATTGCTGAAACGAATGTACGCGACGCGAGAGCCACAGCTTGAAAAGGAGCCGCCCTCAACCTGTGAATCTCTTGCATTTTTAACGTACTGTGCGCGACGCTTAGGCGAGAGCCCCATTTTGAAAACCACCCGCCCTCAATCCGTGAAGCTTCTCCAGATTTTTGAACAGACTGTGGGCGGCACTGAGGCAAGAGCCACATTTTGAAAACCACACGCCCCCAATCTGTGAGGCTCGTTCAAGTTTTTGAAACGAACGTGGGCGGCGCTAAGGCGAGAGCTACATGTTGAAAAGGACCCGTCCTCAACCCGTGAAGCTCTCCAAGTTTTACAACGGAGGTGCGCGGAGCTAAGGCGAGAGCCCCATTTTGAGAACCACCCGCCCTCAATCCGTGAAAGTCTGGCAAATGTGAAAGGAAGTCTCAGGCGAAACGCCCGGTCCACCCTTCCGACTGGCCTCGGGGTGCGACAGGGAGTTATTCATGAGGGAAACGAGTGGAGGTGCGGAGAAGGAAACGGAACATGAGGAAGAGGAGGAACATAAGGAGGCTGGGGAGAAGGAGGAGGAAGAGGAGTAGGAAACGGAGGAGGATGAGGATTGCTGTAGTACGACTACT
>CAUYUJ010003990.1:35000-73941 GCA_963575745.1 Prorocentrum cordatum
CCGTGCATGCTTGCACTTGCTCTTGTCTCGCAAGCGCTTTTCTTTACATGGTGATCAACAGACTCAAGGACGATGTGGTGGCCGAGTGGGCGTCGTCGATGCCGTGGAAGGTTATCCTGCCGATGCCGCTCGCAAAGTTTGCCATTGGATGTACGCTCTACCTCGTGAGTGTGGTGCTTATATCTTTCCGAGACCTTGAGAACGCGGGGGTTTGGCGTTTCGTCGCTCTGTCTATCGGGGTTGGGAGTGTGGCGATGGTTCTCTGCACAGCTGCATTGGTTTACCTGAAGGGTTAGTAAGTGAGCTGTGAGCCGTGGCCGGAGATTTCAGAACTTCTTCGAAAGTGCCATGCTTGTCGGCCGCTAGTCGTTGCCGAGCTGACTTGTACATACCCGTGACGTCTTTCGCTTGCCGAGCGACTAGTGAGTCCTTGTGCTTTCTGTTGTATGCCGCTCTGTGGCTCACCTCTATGCGTTGAAGACGCGTGCATCAACACTACTGATCTGCTAGCATGCGTCGAAACACGTACAATGTCCATCTGCCGGCGGCCAGTCCAGCCATCGTGCCAGCGCAACACTCTGTGGGGCGACCTCTCTAGAACCGCCTAGAAAGCTGTCACACCTGGCACCAGTCGCTCCTAGTGGGAGGCTGATGGTAATGCTGCTGATGATGATGTTGATGTTGTTGATGATGATGATGATGATGATGATGATGATGATGATGATGATGATGATGATGATGATGGGGAGGAGGAGGAGGAGGAGGAGGGGGAGGGGGAGGAGCACGAGGAGAAGGAGAACTATGCTGATGATGATGCTGATGCTGATGCTGATGTTGTTATTGTTGTTGCTGTTGTTGTTGTGGTTGTTGTTGTTGTTGTTGTTATTGTTTTTTGATTGTGATCATGATGAGGATGAGTTTGAGGATGAGGATGAGGGTGATGATGATGATGAGGAGGAGGAGCAGGATGACCAGCGTAAACCCAAAACTCACCACAGATGTTGCAATCAGCCGTCCCTCTAAGTTCCCTCGTCATAGTCACTAGAAGGGTTTGTTTTCATTGAGGGAAGTGCCCCGTTGGAAGGCGCACGTTTGAACATCCTGAACCGTGCCAAAACACAGTTCCTGGGATTGCAGCGCTGCGAATCAACGTTACTGGTTCGCCCTGACGGTCCTACATCGTGCCAGCACACCATTCCTGGGACTTCAACACAGCGAGTCAGCGTGACTGTTGCGCCCTGACAGTCCTACATCGTGCGAGGGCACCATTTCGGGGACGTCACCAAAGACCCCTTGACACTGTTGTAAATTCTTACGGCGAGTGTGCGCGCGCGGCTAAGGCGAGAGCCACATTTTGAAAAGGAACCGCCCTCCATATGTGAAGCCACTGCACACTTTTCAGACGAATGTGCGCGGCGCTAAGGCGAGAGCCACAGTTTGAAAAGGACCCGCCACCAACCCGTGACACTTTCGCAAACAAACTTTTAAGCTTCAGGATGTAAGCGATGTGGAAGTCTCAAGCACCAAACCCAGCCTGCCCTACGGACACGTCTCGGGGTAGGACGGGGAGGAGTTAGTCAGAAGGAACACCTGGGAGTGAGAAGGAAAACGGAACGAGGAGGAGGAGGAGGAGGATGAGGACGAGGAGGAGGAAGAGGAGGGGGGGGGGGCAGGAGGAGGAGGAGCATGAGGAGGAGGGCCAGAGCCAACCCAATGCTGCACTACGCTCGCCAGTCCCAATCCCCCGTTTCCTTTCCATTTTTGGACGTGCCCCCCCCCCCCCCCCCTGACAGACGAACGCTCCATGGTCTTGCAAGTCAGGCGGGAGCCCCGTTTTGAAACGCGTGGCGACGAGGTAGGACCAGACAGTTCAAGGAAGTTCGAAACAAGAGCTCCGCTTTGAAAGATAGCCGCCCTCAATCCGCGGAAAGGTTCTTTACACTTCCCCGTCTGGTGATACAGCTCCAGGAAGTCCCAGCCAAAGCCCCGATGTGAGAATTGCCCGCGCTCCATCCGTTTAGCTGTTTCACGGTTCGAAGCTTCTGATCGTAAGGGTCAGAAGGCCTCGAGCAAGTTTTGCCCCACATCCAGAGTGGGGTTCTTGTTTTCCCAGGACACCCTCTCCTTCCCACCTTCCCACCTTCCCACCTTCCCACCTCCCGCTCCCTCTTCCTATTCCTACCATACCATACTATACCATACCATGCAATACCACGCCCTCTACCTACTCCTACCATACCGTACTATACCATACCATGCAATACCATACCATACTATAGCAGACCACCGTACCTACCATACCACACCTAGGAAACCATACATACACCATCACCGCATACCTACCACACCATACAATGCCATACACTACCTACCTACCACGCCCCGCCAGAGCGAGGACAGTATTCGCAAACCATATTATTTATCAGGTTTCGTGCCCCTCCCACCGCTCCAGGGAGGCCCCGCCAGAGCGAGGACAGTATTCGCAAACCATATTGTTTATCAGGTTTCGTGCCCCTCCCACCCCTCCTGGGAGGCCCCGCCAGAGCGAGGACAGTATTCGCAAACCATATTATTTATCAGGTTTCGTGCCCCTCCCACCGCTCCAGGGAGGCCCCGCCAGAGCGAGGACAGTATTCGCAAACCATATTATTTATCAGGTTTCGTGCCCCTCCCACCCCTCCAGGGAGGCCCCGCCAGAGCGAGGACAGTATTCGCAAACCATATTATTTATCAGGTTTCGTGCCCCTCCCAGCGCTCCAGGGAGGCCCCGCCAGAGCGAGGACAGTATTCGCAAACCATATTATTTATCAGGTTTCGTGCCCCTCCCACCGCTCCAGGGAGGCCCCGCCAGAGCGAGGACAGTATTCGCAAACCATATTATTTATCAGGTTTCGTATTCATCCCACCGCTCCAGGGAGGCCCCGCCAGAGCGAGGACAGTATTCGCGAACCATATTATTTATCAGGTTTCGCGCCTTTCCCACCTCTCCAGGGAGGCTCCACCAGAGCGAGAAGGGTATTCGCGAACCATATTATTGATCAGGTTTTGTGCCTCTCCAATCCCTCCAGGGAGGCCCCGCCTGAGCGAGGAGGGGCCCTTGCCACCCCTCCAGGGATGGTATACGAATACCATACTATTTATCAGGTTCGGCCCCGCTCTTGGGCTGTCGTTCCGATTTGCACTATCTTGGCCGCGTCGTGTACGCGAGGTGTTCCCCAAAACATTTGCCTGCACATCGCCATCGCCAATTGCAGTCTTCGTCGCCCCCGTCACCCGGCCATCCTCGTCGACCCCTCCCCCCGCACCTCCGTCTCTTCCTCTTCCTCCTGACTAAGCCCGCGCCCTATTAAAACGCCCATGTGGGGAACTCCGTTCGCATAATTTGTTGAGACAGAGAGAGAGAGAGAGAGAGAGAGAGAGAGAGAGTTGGCTTACATCCGTGCAACCTTCGACATGTTTTAGGACGAATGTGCGCGGCGCTGAGGTGAGAGCCACATGTTGAAAACGCCACCCTCAGCCCAAGAAGCTGTTCGAAGCTTTGGAGACTGAGGTGCTTGGCACCAAAGCGATTGCCACATGCCGAAAAGGAAACGCCCCCCGCCCGTGTAATGGTCAAACTCAACGAATATGCGCCGCGCCGAGGCGGGAGCCACATTCAGCCCCTTCCCCATCGGTCTAAGTGTTGGAAGCTTCAGAGGCGAATGTTCGCGGAGTTCAGGCGAGGGCAACACGTTGGAACCACGTCCTCCCTCCATCCGCGCAACCGTTGGACACTCCAGGCTGCGGGGTCGTACACGGGGAGGAGGTCTCAGGCGAAGCGCTCGGCCTGGCCTGCCGATGCGTCTTGTGGTCGGACGGGAAAGGGGTATGCACAGGAGAGGGAATGGAATTCCGTTGCGTGTGATACGCTGTCGCCCCCGGGCGGAGGAGGGGGAATGGGGGAGGAGGAGGGAGGAGGAAGGGGACCTTTGCGCCCTTAGCCTCTACAGGGACGGGCGTAGCATGTGACACGCTGTTCGGGGTCGTGTCAGGGTGCCTCTTTTCGTCTTCGTCGTCGTATTCCTGCCTTCGTGTTATTATCTCCTTCCCTCTTGGAGCCTCCCATGGGGGCTTTGGGGCCTTCTTGGGCCCTCTTGGGCCGTCTCGGGGCCTTCTTGGAGGCCTCTGACGCCGTCTACGACTCACCGAAGGCTGAAAAGGCGAGAACGCCAAAGTCAGTCAAACTTACGGACAACAGTGAGTTTGACATCTTCGGGCCTTCCTGGAGGTCCTCTTGGAGTCCTGTTGGGCCGTATTGAGGGGCTTTTCGGCTGTCTCGAGGTCGTCTTCGCGGGGGTCGGGGCCGTGCCGTGCTCGATGCTGGGAGAGGTGGGGGGTCTTTGGGCGACTGCAGAAACCCTACCGGACAGCAGTTGGCACTCCTAGCACGCCTCAGCACTCGAGGGAGCACGATGGCTGATATGCGCGAACATGCGTTTTTGTCCCCATAATCACTCGACGGTGTCGATGCAGTAAGATGTTTCGCAAACGTGTCATTTCCGACCGTTCCTTTTTCTGCGATGTAGTATCGAAGTCGCCTACGGTGAATCACCGCCGCCTCTTGCCTTTTGGAATCGTCCATGTGGCCAAGCGTTGCGGCAAGAGCTCTGCCAATATATCGTGCCATGTGTTCCCCCAGCCGTTATAGAAACCCTTCGGGGAACACTTGGGGCAGGATGGCGGGGAAGATCAGGAGGAGGAGGAGGAGGACAAGCTAGGCGCGCTCGCGTCATATCTGATGTCCTACCCCTCCCTCCCATCCTTTACCATGGCGTAGATTCTATAGGCTTACGCCACATCCGCCGACCCCTTCTTTTTTCCCTCGAGGTACCGTGTACCACAGGTTTTGGAAGTCGCGGGAGAGTGATGCCGGTTTCTTCACAGCGAGAAGGTGTGCCGAAATTGGCCGCAAATTGGCCCAAGGAGGATTCCAGATGGCCCGAACGAATGACGTGCAGGAGCGGTAGGGGGAGGAAGAGGCGGAGGAGGAGGACGAGGAGGAGGGCAAAAAGAGGAGGACTAACGGGCAAACCAATGACCTTTCGCGCTCAGGAGAAGGGCGTCGCGGGATGTCTCCTGGCTGCCGAAGAGCATTGATGGGGGCAAGAGGAGCAGCATGAGGAGGCGGAGATGCCGCCAGTGGGATCGGCTGCAGACCGGGGCCAGCCGCACGGCGGCCTCCGCGAGCGGCGTGGCGGGCGCCGGCACCGGCGTCGCTGAGCACCGCGAGGGGGGCCAGCAGCAGCGCCCAGAGACCGGCATGGACCGCCCAGGCGGACCAGGCGCGGACCAGACCATTGTCTTCGCTACCATTTACATCGACGACGCAGGCCGACGCCAGAACACCCGCGCGCCCACAAACAGCTGCAGGGCCACAACGTAGTGCACCAACGCCAACATGAGTGCGCGGCGCGCCGGCCGGCGTGCCACGGGCAGCGGCATCGCCGGCGCGTGGCCGCGTAGTCCAGGCATGAGGGCCGCGCGTGCTCGTGAGCGCTGGCCCCGAAGGGGCTGGCGGGCGCCGCTGTTCGAACAGAGACGCAAGGCGTCCGATGTCAGCATGCACGTTCAGCAGAGAGCGTCCAAGTCCAGCATGCATGTTCAGCAGATAGAGGAGGGGCTGCTGTACGAGGCAGAGGCGCGTGCTCTGCTGCTGATTCAGTTGAACGAAGGGAAAGCGCGGTTCCGTCAAGCACCGCCAGACACAGAACCGGAGCACGCCAGAACCAGAGCAGCAAGAACAGACAAGCGAAGACGGCCCACCAGAGCAGCAAGACTTGGCCGAGTGAACATAGCCACTGTTGCTTGCAAGTTCAGCCAAAGCGATTTTGTCAGTGACCGCAACGGCAAATATAGCCACTTGGGTGCCGGGAGCGGCTGCAACTGCACGGCGGTCATGGCCTCCTGGCTGAATGGAAGGCATGGGGGCGTCATTCAAAGCTGGATGGACATCGGCAGGGGCAGGGGGTGGAGAAGGTGTGGCCATCGTACCGCGAGACGGCGGGCCTGGTAGCGGCGGCGGAGTATCTGCGGCGCGCAGCAACCAGTGCTGCGGAGGAAACCAAGGAGGGCGGGGAGACGGAGCAGGGCGGCCCGAAGAACGCGCAAATCGGGCCATGTGGGCCAGGAAGCGAAGAGCATATCCGCGTGGAGGGCCGCGCGTGGCGGCAGGAGTACCTGGGCATGCGGGTTCAACGAGGACAGGAGTTCCGGCATAACCATGTGCACTAGTGGAGCAAGCGACTGCAGCGGATGGCGCCGTTGGCTCATTGCCAGAAGAAAGAGGACATGACGCAATGCGAGAGCTTCTATCCACGCACGTCGTGGTTGATAGACAGGGCCGTTGTGCTGTGTCAAGGGTTTCTGAAAGCTCGTGACGTGCCGCGCGCAGGCAGGAGGAACATGACGGGCTGCTTGCATGGGCCCATGAACGAAGAGAATCTGAACGGCACCCTGCCGGCGATGCTGAGCGGAGCTGTGGGGTTGAATTTTAACGGCGACCTCCAGATTTCTTGCAGGTTTCCCGTTACGGAAGCCACGCGCGATGACGTCGTGTGCGGAGAGCGGCGTTGGGAGACGGACCGGCCCATGGACATGGTCATTGCAGCGCGGCGCGCGCAGAATGCTGCGGCGGGGTACGCGGCGGACTATCAGTGCAAGCGGTGCGCGCCGTCGTTTAAAGAGGTAAAGGTGATGAAGAAAGGTCGCCATGCCATGCGCTGGCGAAGCAGACGATGGACAGGACCGCGGCGTATCGGGCAAATAGGCGCATGAAGAGGTTCTTGACTGACATGCACGGGAGAGGCGTGGTGCGGTCGGCGCAGGAGAGGGCGAACTTGCGCGCGTACAGGGGCCCCAGAGACGCGGCCGCGGCCGAGAGTATCAAGACCGCGAAGAAAGCCATGATGCCAGGGGCTGAAGTAGTGCGTCTGGCGAAACGGCTGCCCGCCGACGGAGGAGGCGCGCCCGCCCTCGCATCGGGGACGTTGGAGGCGGACAAGCGGGAGGGCTCGAAGAAGGTGTGCATCGTCTCCAAGAGCCCGGTGCACTTGCACGGCATGCGCCCCGTCGACGAACCGGGGGCGCCCGACCTGGCGCGGTTGTCGCCCTATGGGTTTCTGCGGCACTGGCGCGTGGAATTGGCGGCGTACCCGCGAAGCGAATGGGGGTGGGGAGCGGCTGCGAGCAGCGAGTGCCAGGCGACATTGACGCCGCCGGGCGCGCAGAAGGTTCGCGAGAGTAGCCGCGGAGATTTGGAAGCCGGGGCGGACGACGTGCAGGGGAGGCGCAGCTGCTGGCGGGGGAGGACTATGTTGTGAAGGAAGGCGGGCGGGATGGGTGGGTGCCATTCCCCGAGATCCCTGGGGTGGTGACCCTGAGGCACGCGTGGGTGCTGGCGCGGAACGCGCGCCCGAGCTTCCACGGGGCGCCGCAGTCGAAGCGTGGAGCAGGTCAAGAAGACAGGTATGGGCTATTGCTGATGGCGTACTTTCGGGCCTTCACTCGGCGCGAAGACGGAGAGGGTGGGGCGCCGCACCTGCGGGGCCTATGCGGCGCGCACGGGTCGCGGGCATAAGCGGCCATGGAGTGGCTGAAGGGGGGCATGCCGTGTGAGGACACGACGAGGTGCGTCCAGAACTACATGGGCGCGGTGGGCATGCGACTGGTCATTGACGAAGATCTCGTCAAGCACGAAGACGAGGTTTATAGCGACGATGAGTTGGGCCCGCGGATGGCGGAGGCGGCCGCGCGGCTGAAGACGCGCGTCGGGGGCGCGCCCATGGAGAAGGAAGACCGCCGGGTGAATGCAAGCGTGGAGGGCGCAACAGACAAAAGCAAGGAGGCAATGGCAAGGGGCGACGCCGCGTGGGGCGACAGCATGAGTAAGAAAGGCAAGAAGCGACGGAAGCACGCAGGAGATGGTGCACTAGCGCGGGGCGACGATGAAGTGAAGCAGGCATAGGCAGCGGCAGCCGCGTCGAGAGCTCAGGAAGGGGAAGGCGGGTCGGAAGAGGGCAGGGCCCCAGAGGTCGCCGCGGGAAAGAAGGCGACGGCGTCGAGCGTGCGCAGGTGGAAACGCCAGCTCGCTGCTGGTGCGCTCAATGCGGGTCAACGGAGTATTGTTGAGAAAGTGGCCGATCGGGTTCTGGCGCAGGAGTTCTCGCCCCCGGCGCGGGGGCAGAAGGTGGCCGAGAAAGGCGCGGGAATGGAGCCTCTGTTGTGGGTTCTGCACGGTGGCCCAGGGACGGGGGAGAGCTTCGTAATTGGCAAGATTCGGAGGGAGCTGTTCGAGAAGGAGATGGGGTGGACGCGCGGCATTGACGTCCACGTAGCAGCTTTGCATGCCACCAATGCGTCAGCGCTGGGCGGGAACACCATTCACACTGCATTTGGACTGGGTGTGAATAAGACGAAGGGACCTGTCGCAGACGGTGAGAAGGACGCCGAGGCGAAGAGGAAGACGAAGAAGGAGGTGGCTGCGCAGCGCATGTCGCAGTGGACGTGGCTCATCGTTGACGAGGTGAGCACGTTGAGCGCGAATTTTCTGGCAGAGCTGGATTCGCAACTATGGTCGTGTATGTCTGCAGCGAGCGATGCAAAGGTAGGGGGAGACGGCGCAGACAGGCCCTTCGGGGGTGTGAACGTGTTATTCAGCGGGGATTTTTATCAGCTGGACCCGCCGTCGGGAACGGCAATCAATGCGCTGCCCGCGTCGTATTTCAAAAATGCGAGGAAGTACGCGCCGGGGGCTACAGAGGATCACGGGCAACGCATTTTCTGGGGAGCGGGTGGCGAAGGGGCAGTTCAAAGCATGACAGAACTGACGGAGTGCAAGCTTGGGAGGGCCAGGGTGACTGGTTTCTAGGGGCGCAGGACGAGTTCCGTCGCGGAGAGCTGACCGAGCGGACGCATAACTTCTTGCATGGCAGGCCAACGGGCGCGCCGGGATCATGGGCGAGCGGCGCCCCGCAGTGCGGGAACGCGCGCTTTGGAGCGATGGTAGGGGGAACTGCGAAGAACAATGCTCTAGAGTGCGGGGCTTGCAAAGCTGAGCGAGAGAAGAGGAAGCTGGTGGCGACGTCGCCGGAGGACGCGCGATTCAGGGAGGAGAGGTTTGTGGAGGCCGTTGCGATTTATGCGAACCAGGACATTCGGTGTCACGTTGGGAAGCAGAGAGCAGTGCAATGGGCGAGGGAACGGGGAGAACAGATTCTGCGGGTCGCTGGGAGAGACTGGCCCTGCCATGGGGGGGAGCAAAGGCGGCCGTGCACGGTGGGGGGTAAAATGCGGTGGCTGGGGTACCGCGAGAAAGTGTGTGGAGGCTTGCCAGGGTGGCTCCCGTTGGCGAAAGGGATGCCCGTGGCGCTTGGAGATCATTTGGATAGGTCGAAGAGACCGCTGCTGCGGGGGCGCACAGCGACGATTCATGGATGGGTGTAGCACGAGGACGAGGCCGTGGGAGACGCGGGCGAAGAGGTCTTGTCGCACGTGCCCAAGATGATAGTGTTGGATGTCCATGCGAAGGAGTGGCACCTGCCAGGGTGGGAACTGGGGCTGTGCCCAAGTTTCCCTTCAAAGGGGCGCCTGTGGTTTTGGGTGAGTATCGGAAGCGCCCAGCGTTGGGCGCGAAGCGCACGCAGTTCATGCTTGCTCCAGCGTTGGCAGTCACAGCCCGCGCCGCGCAAGGGAGGGCCATGTGCGCTGTTATTGCGGATCAGAAGAGGGCGCGGCGTAAGTTGGATGTCCAGTTATGTGGCCATTGCGCGGGCCCGGAGGCGGGGGAACTCGTTGATTTTCCGGCCTTTCGATAGGAAGCCGTATAACGAAGGCGAGATGCCAGGCGCGCAGAAGATGTTGCAGGTGCTTCGCGGGGAGAAAGTGGGCTGGGAGGAGTGGGGGGCGAAGCTGATGCCGCGCGATCAGTGCGGGCGTTGCCGACGACGGCTGCTGGTGGAGGCGTTCGCGAAGTACGAGTTCCAGCGGAAGGGGGGGTCAGCGTTCTGTAAAGAGTGCACCGCCGAGATGAAGAGCCTGGGCGAGACATGGCGCAAGACGTGCGACGGATGGGCAACGAAAGCGCAGGGCGATGGAGGCGTGCAGGAGGGCGGCGATGGGGGCGTGGCAGGTGGTGGCGATGGGGTCGACGCGAAAAGAATTATGACCTTGTATTGTGTCAAGTGCAGCGATGTCACAGGGCAACAGAAGTCTCGCCGTTGCAACGCGAAATGGGCCGAGAGCGCGGGCAAAGTGCGTTCTTCGAGCGATGACTGTCTGGCACTATGCCCAGAGGAGGCGGATATGTCCGACGCCCAGAAGAAGCACAAAGCAGCAGGGGAGAGGTTGTGTCGGAAATGTGCGGAATAACGTGAGAGGACGACGCGCGAGTCGAATAATAGGAAGCGCGTGGGCCAAGTGCTTGGTTCGAACGATGACTGTCTGGCGGCATTCCCTGAGGAGGCGGCGAGGTCCGATGCTCAAAAGAAGCGCAAAACAGCAGGGGAGAGGCCATGTCGGAGGTGCGCGGAAGAGCGCGAGAGGACGTCGCGCGAGCTGAATAATAAGGAGCGGAAAGCTGAGGCGGACGCTAAGCCGCTGACGCGCGCGGCGTGCGGAGGAGCGTTCTCGTGCACGACACATTTGAAGCCGGCGCAAGTGGAAGATCATCGACAGACGAAACAATTCAAAGTGGTGTGCGGGGGCTGTGAGAAACTCGGGTTCACAGTGCGCAGTTGCCGAGCGTATCAGTGCAGCGGCGCGTGCGAGAGGAGACTACCGAAGTCGGCGTTTCCCGGGAACCCTGCCAATGTCGCGCGCGACGAAAAGAAGGGCACCCTGAAGTGCAATACGTGCAAATGATGCCCAATCGGGCGCGCGTGCTGGGGAGGAGAAGGAGGACGGGGAGAGAAGGGGGAGGGGGGCGGAGGATGGGGGGGAGAAGAATCGGAGAGGATCGGGAGAGGAGGAGGGTGGGGAATGAAACGAAGGGAGAGGAGAGGGGGGCGAGGAGGAGGTGGAGGAGGAGGAGGAGGAAGAGGAGGAGGGGGATACTGAGATGAGGCTCTGGGTTCTGGGTTATGGGTTAAAGGCTTCTTGTTTGTGTACCGGGGTATCGCGGCACGGCTCTCGGGGGCCTCTGGAAGGCAATGTTGAAGCCACCAGGGGGCCGAGGTGGAGGGGGGGGACGGGGGGGGCGAAGAGAAGGTTCAGAGTCATGGGTTATGGGTTAGAGGCATCTTGTATGTGTATCGGGATCTCGCGGGACGGCTCTCGGGGGCCTGTGGAATGTAGTTTTGAAACCACTTGGGGGGCGTTCCGGAGCCTCTGGGGGGCTTCTTGGGTTTTCTGGGGGGCGTCAGGGGAAAGTTTTGGGGGCCTCTGGTGGCCTCTGGGGGCACATTTGGGGCCGCCTGGGGATCCTTGGGGCGGAAAGCTAGCTTTTTTAAATGTTCGGTCGCCCTCTTGGGCTTCTCGTGGTGCAGTTTTGGAGCCCTCTTGGGCTGTCTTGGGGACGTCTTGGGCCGTCTCGGGACCATCTGGGGCCGTCTTGGGGCCGTCTTGGGGGTCTCTTGTGCCGTCTTGTGGCTGTCTTCGGGGCCTCTTGGGCCGTGTTGGAGCGTCGGGAAGCCGAAAAGGCGAAACGGCAAACAACACCGGAAGACACAATGGAAAATCAACAATGTTCGCCTCTTGAGGCCCTCTTGGAAGGCTTGTTTGGGACCTCTTGGGCCGTCTTGGAGGCCTCTTGGCCAATCTCGGGGCCATCTTGGGCGTCTTGGAGCACATGTGTGGCGTCTCGGGGCCCTCGTGGGCCGTCATGGAGGCCTCGTGGGGCCTTCTTGCCCCGTCTTGAGGCCTTTTTGGGTTCGGAAAAGCTTCGTGATGCGCTCGCGCCAGGCTGGGGGGGGGGGCCGGGGGGGGGTGGTCAAGTCTCCGGTTTGGGGTCCCGGGGGGGGGGTAGGGGGGGGAATTATTTCACACGCCCAGAGACCCACAAGGGGTCGGCGAATTCCTTTTTTGTGGCGGAGTTGCAAAACGATGTTTTTCTGTATGCGGGGTGTGGGGGGAGGGGGGGGGTACGAATCAATTCCTGTTTGTGTGAGGGGGTACAGTAGGGTCTGTTTGTGACCCTTCGTGGGGATTGCATGTGTGTTTCCTGTGTGGGGGCTACACATTGATTTTTTTTTGTGGCGGGATTACAAATCGACCCCCTTTGTGGGGGGGTACAAGGTCCCTTTGTGTGAGGAGGTACACATCGATTCCTTTTGTGGCGGAGGGGGGGAGGGTCTGGCCGTGGGGGAAAAATCCCAGCAACACAAAAAAACGGCCCTCTGGATCCATGGGCCCAGTTTTTTTCTGACCCAGAAAGAAAACGGGCCAGTGGATTCAGGGAATCGTTTTGTTGTTGTTGTTGTTGTTGTTGTTGTTGAACATTATTACTTCTAAAGAATAATTATTGTTGGGACCCCTGGTGCATGGCCCCCCCGCCGCGCCTAGGCCGCAGCCACATTTTCATCATTTTCGTGAGGAAGTCTCAGGCAAAACGGGTTGGTCCGGATCCGGTTGTTTTGTTACGGCCCGCTTTCCCTTGCAAAAAATAAGCTAAAGTGGACATTTCTTGTTCTAACATAACCAAACTTCAAGAATCCCTTGCCAAAAATAAGGTAAAGTGGACATTCGCGCGCGCAAGACGAAATCCTTCCAAAACCTTAGTTTTCGTAGCGATTTTAACATAAAAAGCATCAAACAAACAATGTTTTTTTTTTTTTATGTCAAAATTTCATCCCGCGCGCTCTTGCGGATTCGTAGGAAACCCAACACTTTTTAAACATTTCTGTCAAACGGGCTTTTGCGAGCAACTTTTTCGAACTTCTGCAACAACGGTTGCGCACCTGCCAGGGCCTTCATCCCTGTCAAATAATACCATGCGGGACACATTCGTTTTTTCTTCGCGCGCGCACGCCGTCGTCGTCGGCCGCGGGGCCCTGAATAGTAGCCACGGTCGTCCGCATGCCACGAAGTGAAGTGTCCGAACGTCATAGGGCGGGAAGCTGCGTGTGGGTGGTGGCGAAGAGTCGTTTGGAAATTTGGTAGAGCTTGAACCGGCCCCCCCCACAAAGTGGGGGTATTGCCCGCCTCCTATGAAAACCCTGGCACTGGTGAGAACGGAGTGTCCGGTGATGCTAGTATTGTTGTTGTTGTTGTTCGCGTTGTTGTTGTTGTTGTTGTTGAACATTATTAATTCTAAAGAATAATTATTGTTGGGACCCCTGGTGCACGGCCCCCCTGCGCCGCCTAGGCCGCAGCTACATTTTCATCATTTTCGTGAGGAAGCCTCAGGTAAGACGATGTCATCAAGATCCGGTTGTTTTGTTGTAATCCGTTTTCCCTTGCAAAAAACACTATAAAATGACATTTCTTGTTCTAATATAATCAAATTTCAAGAATCCCTTGCAAAAAATAGGGTAAAGTGGACATTCGCGCGCGCAAGACGAAATCCTTCCAAAACCTTAGTGTTCGCAGCGATTTTAACATAAAAACATCAAAAAACCAATGGTTTTTCAACAAAAAAATGTCAAAATCTCATCCCGCGCGCTCTTGCGGATTCGTAGGAAACCCAACACTTTTTAAACATTTCTGTCAAACGGGCTTTTGCGAGCAACTTTTTTTCGAACTTCTGCGACAACGGTTGCGCACCTGCCAGGGCCATCATCCCTGTCAAATAATACCATGCGGGACACATTCGTTTTTTGCGCGCGCACGCCGAAATCTCCAAAAACCATTGGGTTCTTAAGAATTTTAGCACAACCATCGGACAACATCGGGACAACCACAACCATCAGGACAACCATCGGGACAACCATCGAGACAACCATCGGGACAACCATATCCTCTCTCTCTTGTGTATTCCCACATCCCTCAGGAATTTGCCCTAAAGATGTGATCAACTATCTTGTGAGTACGTATCATTTGTATCATGTGTATCATGTACCATATGCATCATATGCAACAGATGTTCTGTGGAAGGCTTAACAACTTCTGTGGGTTAACAAGGCTTAACAACTTCTGTGGGTGTACGAACGTAGGCTTAACAACTTCTGTGGTGTGTACTCCACGCCAGTGTAGTAGCCACGGTCGTCCGCAGGCCACGAAGTGAAGTGTCCGAACGTCATAGGGCGGGAAGCTGGGTGTGGGTGGTGGCGAAGAGTCGTGTGGATATTTGGTAGAGCTTGCACTGCTCCCCCACAAAGTGGGGGTATTGGCTGGCGTCGCATGAAAACCCTGGCACTGGTGAGAACACTGAGCGGTCGGGTAAAGTGATTGTTGTTGTTGTTGTTGTGTTGTGTTGTTGTTGTTGGTGGTGTTGTTGTTGTTGCTGTTGCTGTTATGTGTTGCTTATTGTTTGTTGTTTGTTGTTTGCTGTTTGCTGTTTGTTGTTGGTTGATTGTTGTTTGCTGTTTGGTGTTTGTTGTTTGTTGCTTGTTGCTTGTTGCTTGTTGTTTGTTGTTTGTTTGTTGTTTGTTGTTTGTTCTTGTCGTCGTCCCACCCCGCCCCGCGACCCACCCGCAACCCACCCCGCGACCCACCGGCGACCCACCCGCGCCCCACCCCGCGACCCACCCGCGACCCACCCCGCGACCCACCCGCGACCCACCTGCGACCCACACGTGGCCCACCCCGCGACCCGCCCGCGGTCCACCCCGCGACCCCCCTAGCGACCCACCCGCGACCCAACGGCGACCCACCCGCGACCCACCCGCGACCCACCCCGCGACCCACCCAAAACTTTCGGCGCCTGCGGCGGGCTTCTTTGGCATTCGTTCCAGGTCAGAATATGCGACCCACCCGCGACCCAAACCGCGTTCAGTGTACAAATCAAATGTTCGGCGCCTGCGGCGAGCTGTTTTTGAATTCCCTCGTTCACTGAACAAGCCAAAACTTCGGCGCCTGCGGCGGGTTTGTGTTGCATTCGTTCCAGGTGGAGAACCTGCGACCCAAATTGCGTTCAGTGTACAAATCAAAATTTTCGGCGCCTGCGGTGGGCTGTTTGTGCATTCGTTCCGGGTGGCACCCTGCGCGTCCTGTGAGGAGGGAGAGGAGGAGGAGGAGGAGGAGGAGGAGGAGGAGGAGGAGGAGGAGGAGGAGGAGGAGGAGGAGGAGGAGGAGTAGGAGATGAGGACAAGGAGGAAAAAGTAGGTAGGAAGAACGGAGGAAGGAAAAAGGAGGAAAGAAGGAGGAGGAGGAGTAGGAGGAGGAGGAGGAGGCGGACGACGACGATGACGAGGACGCGGACGAGGAAGAGGAAGAGGAGGAGGCCGACGAGGAGGAGGAGGAGACGAGGCCCATCGACAAGGAATGGGGGGGGGGGGGGGTGTTGGTGGGGAGAGGGCCACGAGGTCCGCCGGCTCGACGCCCGCGTCGCCCGCACCCGCCCCCTCACTCTTATCCGCAATTACGGGGTGCTACGGGTATGTGCGTATCTATCAATCAATCTATCTATCTATATATATACATATATATATATATATATATATATATATATATATCTGTACGTGTGTGTATCGGAGCAGGCCAGGGGGGGGGCCGGGCCAGTGCCGTACCCCCCCATGGGGGTATTGGGGGGTCCCAGGGCTCCCAGGACTGCCCGGGCCCGCTCCCGAACACGCCACGACACTCCAAGAGGGCCCTACAAGAGGCCCCGGTCACGCCAAAGATACCTCAGGACGGCCGACGATGCCGCCAAAACGCCCCAAGAGCGCCTCCAGAGGCCCTTCCAAAGGGCCCCAGAAGCCGAATATGATAAATTCTCTTATGGTTTTTTTTAGATTTTGTGCGCTGTCGCATGTTCCGCCTCCCCACGGTCCCGGACGGCGTCAGAGGCCCTTCAGATCGCTCCAAGACGGCCGAAGAGGCTCCCAATAAAGCCCAGAGACGGGCCAGGAGGCCCCCCTGATGATTCAAGAGGGGCTCGAGAGCGCCCCAAGAGAGCCCCAAGAGCGACCGTAGAGGGCCCGAAAAGCGCGCCATTTCAAGGTCTCCGGCCTGAGAGGCTCCTAGGACGCCCCCGAAGGCCATCAAGAGGCTCCCAAGAAGTCCGTGAGGCTCCTAAGAGGCCCCCAGGAAGCCCCAATAGGCCACCAAGGGGCCCCCAGGGAAGCCCCCTGCGGGCCCCCAAGGGACCTTGGGTAGGGGGTCCCGGGGCCCCCCAAAGTGCACTGATTTGTCTTCGGGCCGTTTCGGTCCCGGCGCGGGGCGCCAAAAAACGTCAAAGGGGGCCGAGAGGGCGCCAAGATGGCCCAAGAGCACTCCAAGAGAGCCCAAGATCGTACAAGAGCGTTTCAAAGTTGGTCCAACCTGGCTTGAAGAAAGCCCATGAGGGCTTCAAGACGGCCAAGATGCCTTCAAAAGGACGCCCACGAGGCACTCAGGAGGCGGAACAAATATGTTTTTTTCTATGGTTTTTGAAGGTGTTTCGTGTTCTCGCTGTTTCGTGCTTCCGACGGTCCAAGACAGCCCACGAGGCCCCAGAAGTCAGGGCAAGACGGCCCTAGAGGCACCCAAAGGGGGCGCTACGACGGCGGGCGCCGCGACGGCGCAAGAGAGCCCCAAGACGGCCCAAGAGTGCCCCAAGATGGCCCAAGATACGCCCAAGAGGTCGCCAAGACCGCCCCAAGACGGGCCCAAGAGGGGGAACACGAACCGACAATTCGAGCATTCCGCCCCAAGAGGCCTCCAGGAGGTCCCCAGAGGCCCCCAACAGAGCCCAAGAGGCCCCCGAGAGGTCCCCTAGAGGCCCCACGAGGCCACACAGGGTCACAAAAAGACGCCCCACGAGCACCCCAAACGGCTCCCAAGAGACCTCCAAAATTGCCTTCAAGATGCCCCCTGGAAGCCTCCCACGAATTCCAAACGAACTTCCAAGAGGCCTATAACCCACAACCCAGGCACGGTGGCGGGATGGGCCGAAGGCCACTAACTGGAAGGACGAGGCATGTCTGTCAATCTCTCTGCCACTTCCACCCTCGGGCCGAGAAGGCTGAGCCGCGCTGGACGCGCCGCAGGCTGGGGTTCTCCGCCGGTGTCGCCGTTCGTCTCCCTGGGCCAGCATGCCCCTCCGCTTCCCAGGCATGCGGCGGACGCGGATCCACTTTTTCAGGGCACGGGCACGACCGCCAGCTTTTGATCCTGCACCGTAGTCTGCAGGCCAGAGTGAATTTAAGACGAATGCGTGCGGCGCTAAGGCGAGAGTCTCACCTCGAAAAGCAACCGGCCTCCATCCGCGTATCTGTTGCAATCGTCCAGATTCAGGAGCATGCCATGTGAGGACGTTTGAGGTGAAATATCTGGCCTGCCCTCCCGACACATCTGGAGGTCCGACAGGGATGAGTTACTTATAAGAGAAAAACGATTGATGATGATCATGCTGCTGCTGACGATGATGCTGCTGATGACGACGACGACGCTGCTGCTGCTGTTGCTCCTGCTGCTGCTGCCGACGACGACGAGGATGATGCTGCTGATGATGATGATGACGATGATGACGAGACTGATGGTGATGATGATGATGATGATGATGATGATGATGATGATGATGATGATGATGATGATGATGATGATGATGATTACGAGTGTGATGAGTATGGTGATGACGATGATGATTATAATGATGATGCTGATGATGCTGCTGATCATGATGGTGCTGATGATGATGATTATGATGCTGCTGATGATGATGATGGTGATGGTGATGGCCATGATGCTGGTGAATCTGATGACCGTGGTGATTATGTTAATGATGACGATGACGATGTTGATGATGGTGATGATGATGCTGAATTGATGCTGATGATGACGACGGCGATGATGACGAGGATGATGATGCTGATGATGCTGACGATGAGGAGTAGGAGGACCAGGAGCAGGAAGAGGCGGAGGAGGTGGAGGAGGAAGAGGATGATGAGGAGGAAAGGAGAGGGGAGGAGAGGAGAGGAGGGAGGACGAAGATTGGACATGGGTAGGATGTTGAGGAGGAGGAGGATAAGGAGGAGGAGGATAAGGAGGAGGAGGAGGAGGAGGAGGACCAGTGCACACCCAAGAGTCATCAAGGATGCAGGAATGACCCCCCCCTCCAAGCCTCCTCCTCATAGGCCACTACAACGGTTCGTGTCCATTGAGGGAACTGCCTCGTTGGAAGACAACCGTTTGAAGACCCTGGAACATGCCAAAACATTGTTCTCGGGATTTCAAGGCCACGGATCAACCTGACTGCTGCGTCTTGACGACCCTGAATCGTGCCAAATCGCCATGTTTGGGACTCCAACACCGCGAACCAACAGAACTGTTGCACCCTCATAATCCTGAGTATTTCCAAAACGTGATTTCTGGTAGGTTCATTAACCATGAGAATCCGTGAAACCCTTCCAAATGTAATCAAAGAATGTGCGCGGCGCTGAGGCGAGAGTCACAGTTTGAAACGGAACCGCCCTCAATCCGTGAAGCTCTTGCAATTTATATGAACGGGTGTTCGTGGCGCTAAAGCGAGAGCCACAGTTTGAAATGGAACCGCCCTCTTTGCAAGAATTGTTCAAAGCGAATGTGCGCGGCGCCAAGGCCAGAGACACATTTTGACAACCACCCACCCTCAATCCGTGAAGCCTTTCCACATGTTCAAAAAAATGCGCGCGGCGCTAAGGCGAGAGTCACATGTTGAAAACCACCCGCCTCCAACCACCCGCCAGTTATTTTTTAAGCTTCAGGGTCAGAAGTGGTGCGGAAGTCTGGGGCGAAACGCCTGGCCCGCCCTAGAACTTGCTTCGTGGAGGGACAGGGGAAAGTTGGGTATAAGGAAAAAGCACAGAGGAGGAGGAGGAGATTGAGGATGAGGAGTACAGGAGCAGCATCAACAACAACAGCAGGATATGTAGGAACGCAGGAGAAGGAGGAGGAGAAGGAGGAGGACCGGTGTAAACCCAAGAGTCATCAACGATGTTTCAATAAAACCTCCCTCCAAGCTCCCTCCTCACAGGCCCCTACAAAGGTTCATTTTCATTGACGGGACTGCCTCGTTGGAAGAACCGCTTGTAGACCCTGGAGCATGCCAAACCATTGCTCTCGGGATTTCAATTCCACGGATCAACCTGACTGCTTCGTCTTGACGACCTTGAATCGTGCCAAAACGCCATGCTTGGGACTTCGACACCGCGACTCATATTTGTTGCAGCCGCATAGCCCTGAACATTTCCAGAACACTAGTTCTGGTACGTTGACCAGGGAAACCCGTGAGACTTTCAAAACTTGTGTGACCGATTGTGCTCGGCCGAAAACCACATGTTGTAAAGGAACCGCCTTCAATCCGTCAAGCTCTTGCAAATGTTGAACACGAATGTGCGCGGCGCTAAGGCGAGTGCCAATTTTGAAAACGGCCCGCCGTCAATCCGTGAAGCTCTTGCAGCTTTTAAAGACGAATGCGCGCGGCGCTAAGGCGAGAACCACATTTTGAAAACCACCCGCTTTCAATCCGTGAAATGTTTGCAATCTTTTGTTAAGGGAATGTGTGCGGCGCTTGGGCGACAGCCACATTTCGAAAAGGAGTCGCCCTCAATCCGTCAAATTCGTGCATATTTCGACAACGAATGCGCTCGGCGCTAAGGCGAGAGCCACGTTTTGAAAACGACCCGCCCTCAATCCGTGAAGCTCGTGCCGTTTTTTTATGAATGCGAGCGACGCTGGGGCGGCAGCCACATTTTGAAAACCATCCGCTTTCAATCCTTGGAACTTTTGCAAATGTTTAAAACGAGTGTGCGCGGCGCTCGGGCGAGAGCCACATTTTGAAAATCACCCGCACTCAATCCGTGAAGCTCTCAAATTTGAGAACGACTTTGCGCGGCGCCAAGGCGAGAGCCACATTATGAAAACCACCCGCCCGCCATCTGTAAAATTGTTGTCACTGTTTAAGCTTCAGAGTCATAAGTGGTGAGGAAGTCTCAGGCGAAACGCCGTGCCCGCGTGCGTCAGGGAGAAGTTGTTCATCAGGACAAGGAATGAGAGGAAGGGGAAGAGGCGGAGGCGGAGGAGGAGCAGGAGGAGCAGCAGGAGGAGGAGGAGGAGGAGGACAGAAGAGGCATCAACAACAACAGCAGTAGGTGCAGGAACGCAGGAGGAGGAGGAGGAGGAGGAGGAGGTGGAGGATGACTCGGAGGGCGGAGAGGGTGGAGGAGGCAAAGGGGAGGAGGATGAGGAGGATGAGGCCGGGGCCCTGCGGGGCGGGGCCACGGACTGGGCGCCGGGGGAGGAGAACATCCTCCTGGAGTCCGCGACGATGTCGGTGCGCATCGCGGATTTTGGCCAGGCGCGCCGCGACGAGGGGGCAGGGGCCTGCCGACGGCGGCCCTGCGCTGCGGTCGACGGGGGGAGGGCGACGAGCTTGGCAGAGGAGATGGGCGGCGGGTGGGGCGAGACTCGCAGAGGAGGGGGGGCGGGTAGGAGCCCAGACTCAGACCCCTTCGCGATGTGAAGAGATCGCGACGGGAGGGTTGTCGCCATTTTCTGCCATTGGGGGCCCTTCCGGGGCCTCGGCGACCGTCAACAAAATAGCTCAGTACGCGAAGCGAGTCCCGGGGAAGGGGTCCAGACCTCTGGGGGTCGGCGTTGTGAACAAATCACGACGCCAGGGGTCTGGGAGACCAGAGATTTGATGTGGTGACTTTTTCAATACGTGGTTCCCGGGACCGGTTTTCTATCATGAGTAATTTTTTCACGGTCCCGGGGCCCAGCGAGGGCCCCCAGGAGCCGAAAATTGCGAAAAACCTCCATCTTGATTTTTGTTTCATGCGTTGGACCTCTGGGAGGGGGGGGGGATCGGGAGGGGCAGGGGGGGCGGGGCAGGAAGGCACACAAGGGCGGCTCTCTCGTCCCAGGCCCAGCCTCTGCCCTGGCCTCGCCGGCTCGCCCTGCCTCCCCCCCCCGACCCCTGGACCGCCGAGCGCTCGCACTGCTGTCGGCCAGCCGCTGCCCGGCCGCCTCTCCCTAAACTCACGTCAGCTGGGCGTGTCGCTCTACAGAAGGAAAGTCCAAACATAGTCTGGGGCAAGCCAGCTCTCAAGATCTTGGGCTTGGCATCGCTCGGACGCATGCATTTTTTCCTGGCGAGCACTATCGAAGGCCATCCTGGATCGTCGGGCGAAAAAAAAAACACGCACGAAACCGAAACATGCACGGGGAATGGACGTCCGAGCGACGGCAAGTGGGTGGCAGCCGTGACAAGGACCTCAGGAGTTTGGCGAAGCTGCGCTGCGAGGACCAGGGACAATCTGAGAGGAGCCGCCTCCAGGCCTTCAGCCAGAAGTGAGCCGCGCAGGAGGTGAAGGCAGAGCAGAACATCGGATCAATGTGCGAGCGGTTCGGGTTGAGCGAGCCCGTATAGATGTTGTTGGCGCGCTGTGGTAACTTGATGCATGCAGCGGTGGCTTTCGCGCAGGGGGCTCTGGGTGGGCTCTCCCATGACGAGTGACAGGAGCATCTGGAAGTTAGGAGTCTGCTTGCGGTTTTGCTTTTCTGACTCGTTGTGGAGTGCACCCCAGTCCTGGCAAGAGCTCGAGGTGTGGGATTGGCGTTTAGACGCGCTGAGGCTTCGACTGTCCGGAGCTCTGTATGCATGCCCGTGGAGGTCGAGAGACGGCACGGGATGGCCCCGAGAGCCGCCTAGAATTCTGAGAGGCATGCCGACTGCAGCCGAGCCTCGGATCGGCAGTCGGGAAGTGCAGGGTCTCAGCACAAAGAGCATGTGCGCTACACGCCAAACTATCAGCCGGCACCCGAACATGGAAGTGTCGACGTCGCTGCAAGCCGCAGAGTCTCTGCTGGGCAACGGCAGGTTCAACTTGCTGCGAGGCTGGGTGTGTTTGCACAGCGCACAGATAGGGACTACATCTCAGTTCATAGTCCTCTAGTTCGTCCTCATCTTGTTTTTCTTGCTTGCGTCCTTGTTCTGAGACTCACCTAACCGTCTCCTAGTCGAGGTCCGTGGCGTCTACTTTCGGTGCGTCCGCGGCGATGGCTGTCGGTGCATGGCCGAGAGAGCAATCGCACCAGGGGCGAGGCCGAGTGAACGAGCACTGCCCTTCCCACCCGGGCGGAGATGGAGAGAAGAGAGCAAGAGGAAGCGTTCACCAGCGTGGTCCATCAAGAGTGGCGAGAAGAATGGGAGAAGGGCAGAAGGTGAGGGGGAGGGGCAATGTCCAGGGCGCGCACAAGGCGGGCGAAACGAGTGAGGGAGGCCTTCTGCAAAAGGCAGCGGGCTTCGTAGAGGCCCTCCAGCCTTCTACACGCACAACTGCGATCCTTCCTGAGACGCCCCCTGCCTTCAGGAAGGTCGCCCCCTCTCGCCTTCACTCCCTCGGGCGCGCACCGCCAGGCAACGGGGCGGTGCTTCTCAATGCGTGGGTGGGGCCCCCGAGCTAGCGGCTCCGTGGGCCGCATCTTGTGGGTCTGGGCCCCAGCCTGGGGTCCAGATTTGGAAAGCCATGGACGTCCTCACCTTGTGTTCTTTGTTAAGATGCTTGCGTTTTGGGCGGAGGGGGCTGGCTGGGGGAGAGGATGGTTGGGTAATCGGAGCGGGGATGGTTATGGAGCCAGAGGGTCCTGGGATCAGGGGTCATATGCAGTCTCGCGAGGTCTTTGCGAGGACCCTCTCTGCAACTCTCCTCCCCACGTCCCCCCCTTCCTCCCGTCGGTGTCTGGTCTTCATCTTTCTCTGCCTCCTTCTCCTCCCCTCCCTCCGCCACAGATCTGCTCTTCATCCGCTCCGCCTCGGGGGAGAGGAGGCTTCAGGACTGGCCTCACTGTCCGCCGTTGGCTCCGTCCTGGCCGTATGTGCCACGCCACCTTCGTGGGTTGCTGGGGTGTCGTCCCTTGGCTCTCGGCTGGTAGCGGCGCAGTCGGTCACCACCCGCTCTTCTGTCCCACCCTGCGGCACCACATTGATGCGGTGGCACCCATTCCCAGAGATCCGACGTCGTGATTTTTTCAATACGTGGTCCCCAGAAGTTTCGACCCCTTCCCCGGGACCGGTTTTCTATCTTGAATCGTTTTGTTGACCGTCCCGGGGCCCGGCGCGGGCCCCCAAGAGCCGAACATTGCGAAAAACATCCGTCTTGATTTATTCAACGCGTTGGATCTCTGGGTTGCTCAAAGGTGGAGGCCTCATGTGAGCGGTGCTTTCCCGGGGCGCCCCAGCCCGGGCCACGCCGCAGGCGCGCTCGGTGCGCTCGCCGCCGCCGTTCACGGACTATGCCGGGCCCTCGGCCCGAGGGAGGGCGCGGGCCGACGCCCGACCGCATGGTGGCGATGACGGTGTGGGCGGTGATGGTGATAGTGGTGGTGATGACGGTGACGACAAGTAGGAGGAGGAGGAGGAGGAGGAGGAGGAGGAGGAGGAGGAGGAGGAGGGGGAGGAGGAGGTCTGAGGCCGAGCCCCACAGTTTTGCCCGACCTCTCGCGTCTCACCTTTTCCCTAATGCGCCCCCCACCTCCCCACAGGGCTTAGCCGTGGGCCGTTGGCAGGACAGGTGTGCAGGTGCCAGGCACCGCCCGATGTACCTCGAGTCAGTCAGTCAGGAGGAGGAGGGGATGACGCTGGTGGTGATGATGCGATGGTGTGATGGTGGTGGTGATGGTAGTGCCGATGCGGCTGCTGATGAGGAGGAACGGGAGGTGCGTATCCTGTTTATCGGCGTGGTCGCCTCGGTATCATCCATTTTGCGGTCCGCAGCGGCAGCAGGAGGAGATGGAGCCCATCATAATTGGAGTCCATGGGCTGCGCCTCGTGCCGCTAGACTTTGACAGAGGTCCTCCCTCGGGCTATCTGAATCGAACAGCTCCAGTGCCGCCGGGACACAAGCACGCCTGTGGCTGGTGAGGTAGGCCAAGAGCCTTGATTGCCATTCCTCACCCCAAGTCCCTCCCCCATCCCACCCTACCTCCTCCTCTTCCTCCTCAAGGCTTCTCCGGTCCCTCCTCCTCGTCCTCGTCCTCAATCCCCCTCGTTCTCCTTCCCCTTCTGGGGACTTCCAAGGGTCTCCAGAGGAGGTCACCAGTCGTCCTTGGAGGTCATTGGCGTCGGTCCCAGGAGACCTCCAGAGGCCTAAGGGCAAAAAACATCCCAAACCTTGACCCTCGATGTTCGATCTACCTCATCATCCTTACCCCTCCTCGATCCCCGCTCCTCGATCCCCGATCCGCCTTTCCTCCTCCTCCCCCTCCTCTTCCTCCTGCCCCACCTGATCATTTTTCTCCATCCTATTTCCTTATCAGTAACTCCTCCTTGTCGCACTCCGAAGCGTGTCGGTAGGGCGGCTGGGCATTTCGCTTGAGGCGTCCTTACCACTGATGTTCCTTATTCTGCAAACACTTCACGGACGGAGGGTGGCTGGTTTTCAAAATGTGGTTTTCGCTTTAGCGCTACGCACATTCGTTCGTCTTTAGAGCGGGCAAGAGCTTCACTGATGGAGAGCAGGCCGTTTTGGAAATGTGGTTCTCGCGTTTGCGCTGCGCGCATACGTTTTAAGAATCGCAGGAGCTTCCCGAATGAAGGGCGGACCGTTGTCACCATGGCTCTCGCCTTATAGCCGCCCACATTCGTTCTAAACGTTTGCAGGAGTTACATGGATGAAAGGCGGGTCGTTTCAAAATGTGGCTCCTCCCCCATTGCCGCGCACATTCGTTTTAAACGTTTGCGATCGTTTCACGGATGGGGGACAGGCCGTCTTCAGAATGTGGCTCTCGCCTTAGTGCCGCGCCCATTGGTTTTAAGAGCTTACAGCAGTGCCAAGGCCGTTTATGGCTTAAGTCCCAAATCTGGTGTTTGAGTGCGATGTTGGGATGTCATGGCGCAGCCGTCGCGTTCATTCGGGTTGTTGACGTCCCAGGGACAGTGTGTTTCGGCATGTCTCAGGATCGTCAGGACGCAGAAGTACAGTTGGTTCGCGGCGTTGGCGTCCAAGGAATGATTGTCTGGCACGGTGCACGATTTTCAGACAATTGTCTTCCCATGGGGCACGTTCTTCAGCGAAAACAAATGTGTGTAGAGACTTGCGAAGAGGGATCTTGAAGGGAGGGTTCATTGCAACAACTTGAACGGGTTTTCGGTGTCCTCCTCTTCCTCCTCCTCCTCCTCCTCCTCCTCCTCCTCCTCTTCCTCCTCCTCCTCCTCCTCCTCTGCCTCCCTTCTTCACGATCTTGGACATGCACCATGACCGGAAAACGCCGTCGGACCGCGATGTACCCCGCTCCGCATCCCTCTGCTGCTGCCAACTACAACGTGAAGCTGGAAATGCTGAGCATCGGGCCCGCAGACGATGGATCACGTCCGAACTTACTGCTCCCAAGAGTTTCCCAAATGACAGCCCCACGTCGACACGATCGTTGTGCAAGAGTGGCATCGCTCAGTTGCCGCCAAAGGATAGTACTTCGCCGTCACTTGTCGAGAGTGCCACCGCGAAAGCTCCCGTCTACGATCGAAACCCTGACACGGGCGTGGACGACAAGCTACCGCATGCACGTCAACCCCGTCAAGCTTCCCTGCCTCTTCGGCTGCCCGAGCGACAGCACGCAGTGGAATCTCACCGACGATATTTCACACTGCCCCGCGTGCCCGAAGAAAGTGTCCCCACCTCTGCCAGCCTCGCAGCATCGTCTTCCCTTCGCTGCTGACGCGCATGGGGCTCAGTGGGGAAATCGCCGACGATGAGAATGACATCGACCACGCCATTGCGAGAACGACGGTGGGGGCGATCGTTAAGGAATGTGCCACGGAGGCTTCAGACCCTGGGGGATTCCTTATCTGATGAGGTCGGCGGTGATATCCATGGCCGATCCACGATTAGTGCTCGCTTCCAGACCCTGGACTTCTTATCCAACGGTTCCTTATCCAATTCTTTCGCCGTACCTCCCGATGGACAGCCCGACCTCCAGCTGCGCGGCGAGGGCCCACATCCACGACATTAACAAACAAGGCACAGCTGCCGCCGCTCGCCGCGCGCTGAGGGTTCCCCCGTGCCTCGTCGGCGGCGCGGGGCCGAAGCGGCGCTAGGGCTAAGAGACGTTCCAAGTGAGATGCTCGTCGTCGTCCTCCTCCTCCCCCTCCTCCTCCTCCTCCTCCTCCTCCTCCTCCTCCTCTGCCTCGTCTTGGTCACAGTTGTTGCGATCACGTCTTGTGGGACTCCTGGACTTCTCTTTCCTTCGTCTTGTGCTCCGGGCCGCCCTTTCTGTTCTTCGACCGGTGGGTCCCCTCTGCCTCGTCTTGGCCTGCGGTCGGCTCCCCCTCTTTGCCCGCGTCGGCGCCCCCACGATGCGCTTCTCAAACGACGCCAGGGCGGGAGCCACCCCGAGCTGGCAGCCCCAGGCCGAGATCCCCCGCCGCGGCGCCTTCGACGCGCACCGAAGGCGCTGCAACATCTTGCGGGGTGCGCCGTCGCGGCGGGGCTGAGCCCTCTGAGGAGGAGGCGGAGGAGGAGGAGGAGGAGGAAGAGGAGGAGGAGGAGGAGGAGGCGGAGGAGAAGGCGGAGGAGGAGGAGGAGGAGGCGGAGGAGAAGGCGGAGGAGGAGGAGGAGGAGGCGGAGTCCGGGAGTCTGCCTCGCCATGTCGGCGCGCCGCGCTGCGGGGGGGTGGTGCGGCGCCTTCGGCACGTGATGCTCACCCGCGGCCGGGTTCGCTGCCGGGCTGCAGGCGAGGGGTCGCGACACCCCTTGGGCGCCGATGGAGATGCTCGGAGTGCGTTGCCCTTTTCCCACCCTGCTCTCAACAAGGAACCCTGGTCGTCGTTTTCGCCCTCGTTGACGTCGTTGCCCCTTGTCGTCGTCGTTGTTTTCGTCGGTTTCGTCGTTTTCGTTTTCGTCGTCGTCGTCGTCTTCGTCGTCGTCAACGTCTTCGTCGTCGTCGCCCTTGTCGTCGTCGGCGTCGACGTCGTCGGCCTCGTCGTCGTCCCGCCTCTCCAGGGTACGCCAGCCTGTCGCCTTCTGTCCCGCCTCAGAGGAGCAAGAGGTCCCGCCTCAGAGGAGCAAGAGGTCATGCTAATGACCCGTCCCAAGATTTCCAGGACCTCCATGGTTTCCTGCTGTTCCACTGGTCTGCAGAAGCGAAGGCCGCTGGATTCACTGGAAATCCTGAAGCGTATCCTGAGCCAGTCGTGTCATGACCTGCGGGGGAGCTCGTAATCGAATCCAATCGAAATCAATCGAATCGTCGGAAATCGGCAGCCAAGTCGGGAGAAGTCGAATCGGCGGAAATCGGCCATATAGTAGGCCTGCACTAAGGAATGTGAATCTACATCGGAATTCGAAGCCGAATCGAATCGGAATCGGAAGCCATCGAAAGCGAATCGAATCGAAGTGTAGGAATCGAAATGAGCCCTGTGTCGTTCCCGTCCTGCTGCCTGTCGTCGCCGACCCCCCCCTCCGAGCGAAGGTCGGCACGCGATGGTACCGCGCGCCCGAGTGCCTCCTGCGGGACAGGGCATACTCCTCCCCGGTGCCCCGGCCGGCCCGGCCGCACCCTGGTCCACAGCTTCGAGGATGGAGGTCGACTACACGCTACACGTAGGAGTGACCCTTCGCCGGGGTGACCTTTGGTGCAGGCTCATCGGGGTCCCCTCGCTCGCTGAGCGCGATGCGATTGTGGCTGCTTGCGCGCTCGGATTTGGCCACCCTGCGCCCTCCTGATCCGCGCACTGAAGGTCACTCGTGCTTAGGGTCACTCTTGCGTGAAGCCGAGGAGTATCGAGGATCTTGGATGTTCTGAGGAGGGGTTCCCCGACATCCTTCGCGCGCCAGGAGCACCTTCTGCGGCACAGGGCGTGCTCGTCCCCGGTGCCCCGGCTGGCCCGGCCGCACCCTGGACCACAGCTTCGAGGACGGAGGATCGAGGATCGGGGATCTTGGAAGTTCTTCGAGCAGTGGCAAAGCGTCCTGGCTTGCCTGTAGGCCCACCAAAGAATGCTCTAGGAGCCTTTTGTGGTCTGCACCTGATGTTCTCAGAACATGTTCTGGTTGAGACTGTCTTGTTTGAACACATCGGGTGCGTGTTCTAAGAACATTGTTGTTGTTGTTGTTGTTGTTGTTGTTGTTGTTGAACATTATTAATTCTAAAGAATAATTATTGTTGGGGCCCCTGGTGCACGGCCCCCCTGCGCCGCCTAGGCCGCAGCTACATTTTCATCATTTTCGTGAGGAAGCCTCAGGTAATACGATGTCATCAAGATCCGGTTGTTTTGTTGTAATCCGTTTTCCTTTGCAAAAAACACTATAAAATGACATTTCTTGTTCTAATATAATCAAATTTCAAGAATCCCTTGCAAAAAAAATAAGGTAAAGTGGACATTCGCGCGCGCAAGACGAAATCCTTCCAAAAGCTTAGTGTTCGGAGCGATTTTAACATAAAAACATCAAAAAACCAATGGTTTTTCAACAAAAAAATTGTCAAAATCTCATCCCGCGCGCTCTTGCGGATTCGTAGGAAACCCAACACTTTTTAAACATTTCTGTCAAACGGGCTTTTGCGAGCAACTTTTTCGAACTTCTTCGACAACGGTTGCGCACCTGCCAGGGCCATCATCCCTGTCAAATAATACCATGCGGGACACATTCGTTTTTTCTTCGCGCGCGCACGCCGAAATCTCCAAAAACCATTGGCTTCTAGAATATTTAGCCCCGCGCATCATGGTATCATGTGCATAGTGCATCATAATGCAACAGATGTTCTGTGGAAGGCTAACAAACTTCTGTGGTGTTAACAAGGCTTAACAACTTCCTGTGGGTGTACGAACGTAGGCTTAACAACTTCTGTGGGTGTGTACACCACGCCAGTGTAGTAGCCACGGTCGTCCGCAGGCCACGAAGTGAAGTGTCCGAACGTCATAGGGCGGGAAGCTGGGTGTGGGTGGTGGCGAAGAGTCGTGTGGATATTTGGTAGAGCTTGCACTGCCCCCCCACAAAGTGGGGGTATTTGCTGGCGTCGCATGAAAACCCTGGCACTGGTGAGAACACTGAGCGTTCGGGTAAAGTGATTGTTGTTGTTGTTGTTGTTGTTGTTGTTGTTGTTGTTGGTGTTGTTGTTGTTGTTGTTGTTGTTGTTGTCACCAGAACTTTTATTTTTTGGGGGGTCCCAGAAGATGTCGTGGTAAACCTATAGGAATGCCGTGACGCTCGGTCAATGCTCAAGTTCTGAAAAGGGGTTTCCCGACATCTTTCGCACGCCCGGGTGCCTCCTGCGGGACAGGGCATTCTCCTCCCCGGTGCCCCGGCCGGCCCGGCCGCACCTTGGACCACAGCTTCGAGGACGGAGGATGGATGATCGAGGATCGAGGATCTTGGACGTTCTGAAAACCTAGGCCTCCCAGTTGGGGTCGGAGTAGATGGGGTCAGAGGATCGCTCCGCATCGCCGACGCATCGGCGATGCGGCTTGATGTGGAGTCAGCTCCACGTCGACGTCGCCGATGCATCGCCGACATCGACGATGCATCGCTGGTGCATCGCCGATGCATCGCCGGTGCATCGCCGATGCATCGTCGATGTATAGGCGATGTGGAGCGATCCTCCGATCCCATCTACTCCGACCCCATCCAGGAGGCCTTTAGAAGAAGGGTCCTGACGTCTTTCGCGCGCCCGAGTGCCTCCTGCGGGACAGGGCGTACTCGTCCGCAGTGCCCCAGCGGCCCTGGCTTCGCCGTGAGCCAAAGCTTCGAGGATGGAGGGTCGAGGATCTTGGACGTTCTGGGCCGCAGTGAACTGGGCCTCCTCCCAGATGGGGTCCGAGCAGATTGAGCCGGAGGGCCGGGGACACGCAATCCAGGTCAAGTCGGGCCTGTCCCTCTACAGGAGGAATATTCCAACATAGTCAAACAAATAGTCTGGGGACGATGTTTTGAGTATTGTTGGCTATTTGTTGGGGGTATTTTGAGGAGAATTCTAAATTTGTCGCCCAAAAATCCCCTTGTAGGAGGACTTGCCCGACCGAAGATTAAGGGGAGGGGGAAACAGAGAGGGAGAGAGAGAGAGAGAGAGAGCGGGACGGAGAGAGATGGTGGCAGGGGAAGAGGCAGCACTGCGGAAGCATCTCGTCCCGTCCAAGGGTCGTTTCTGCAGCGCGCGGTCCACCTATCCAGCTGCATGATCCTCGCCTGCGAACTGCCGTCCCTCGTAAGCTCAGTATTAGGTCGGGCGTGTCCCCCTACACGGGGATTTGGGGCGAGAAATGAAAATTACCCAAATAATACCCCCATAATGTTCAAATACTCAAGACGTAGTCCCCCGACTACTTTTTGACTATTTTTGATTATTCCTCCTGTAGAGGGGCAGGCCCGACCTAAGCTCAGTATCCTTGATCCGATCCCCATCCCCACCCCCATCCCCTTCGAGACCCCCACCGAATGACCACCCCAGTTGGGGATACACCCTTCGAAACCCGAAGGGAACGGCCTATGTCCCCACCTGGGGGGTAAATTGGCCAGTGGGGCCAAGGCCACGCCGCTGGGGATGAGGATCGGTTAAGCGATACTCATAAACGGCGTTCTACGGGCTTGCCTCCACCCGCACAAGCACCCACTCCCTCTTGAGTTCACCCTCTCGTATACTGTCCTTAAGCCGGGATATTAAAAATAATAAAAAAACAGTCTGGGGACGATTGCTCGATTATTTGTTGATCATGTTGGGGCATGTTTGGGGTATTTGTTTTATTTTCCGCCCAAGCTGCGCCTGTAGGGGGACATGCCAGACCTAATCTAATCCATCATGGGCGCACCACGAAAGCTATATTCGTTTCGTTCAGGCCCGTCTTGATCAAAACGGTTATGGGCATGGCTCTAGCCTCTAATCCTGGCCCCGGGAGAGATCCACAGGCCGTGCCCGACCGGAGTCGGCACGTTCCCGCCCAGGGCATTCTCGCCCTCCCCCTGGACTGGAAGAGTACAGACACAGTCGCGTCAGTCAGAATGCTTACTCCATTCCACCACCCCCACGACAGGAGAGATGTTCGCGGAAGCCGCCCATGCCTTGCTGCGCGTAGGTGGCGTTCCGAAGTCTTGGAGGGGGCCCTTGGCGCCTCTCGGCACTCTTGCGAAGGCCTTACGGCAGGTGCCGCTGACCCTGAAGGACGACGACGATGAGGACGACCGGCGACGGCGATGACGACCACGACGCTGACGCTCTGGAGCCGACAGCTTCTCCCAGGGAGGGATGCTCCTCCCCAGGGGAGGTGGGGGTCACAACCCCCGCCCCCCCCCCCCCCGGGACCCCTCGGGGACCCCCTTCTCCAGCGAGGGAGGGATCAACGGGGACGTGACTTCATTTCGACTCGATTGCAACGTTGCTGGATTTCTCTCTGACTGGAACGCTTGAGGAGGATCGGCGACGACGACGACGACGACGACGCTGACGGAAAGACCTCTCACACACGCCGACAGGGTCGGCGGCTTTAGGAGGCCTTCAGCGTTATTATGACGCTCACTCGAGCTGTTTCGGATGCCTTCGAGGCCCTGGGCTGGTTGATAAAAAAGAAGGGGGCCCTGAATCAAAGCACACCCGTTGCAGTATGAAACATACCCTTCTGGAAGCCCTGCTGTGGCGCTCTTGGGGTGCTCTTGGGGACATTTGGGGCCGTCTTGGGCCCCTTATGGGTATCTCTTGAGGGTCTCGTGGGCGACTGGGTGTCTTGACGGCTCGGAAGGCCCATAAGAAGCGAAAGGGCGACACATGCAGCATTTGGGACACATGTTGTTGCTGGCGAACTCAGGGTGCCGTCTCCCCGCCCGGGTAAGCAGGATGTAGTTCCTCCGGGGAGGGGGGCCAAGGGAGAGGGCGTGCAAGCAATCATCTCACAAGCATCCTCACCCCTGGCAGCCGGGGGCTGGCGGACCTCCTAGATCGCGGTCGTGGAAACCCGTACTGGTCATTTCTGCGGTGATCTAACAATATTGCTGGCACAGGCGGTCCGCTTGGGGATGCCTGCGTCCCGTCGCACTTTCGATTCTTGTCGCTGGTCATCACGGATGTCTGGATTGTAGCGAACGGAAGCCGCATGATGATAGGATTTAGTGTTTGGAAGCCCGTGCCGTCAACGCAAAAGTTGTCTTGGCGGGAAGGTCGGTCTGAAGAAGCGTATGTCACATCGGCGGTACCATCATGTTGGCGAGCTGGGGGAAGAGCAGGACGACGTGGCCGTATTCGGATTGGAAGTTGCCACCCTTCACTTGTCACGCGAGTTTATTCTGCACGCGCTTGTTTTGATTGGGGTGCAAAGTGCCACCGGTAATGCCGCCTTTAGTTTGTATGGGTCTGCTGTCCTTGTCGTTGCTCGTTCTGGCCGCCGATCTGTTTCCGCGCCGCTTGAAACATCAGCGCCCTGCCATCATTGCGCGGGGAACGAGGACGAGAACGGTATCCGATATCGAAGGTGAGGGCAGGCTAAAGTTGTAAACGCACATTGAAATACTTCCGCGATCCATTCTTTTGTGGGAACCAGTGGGGATATCGTCCTGCCGAGCAGCGAAGGACATGCTGCCGCACTGGGCCTCGGCAGCATGTGTGACATATGCCGCATAGTTTGATTCACAGCTGGCCCGTATTGCTCGGGATAAGAATAGTGCAGTGGCGCTTTGAAAGCTCAACGCTCATGTGCACGCGTGCTCATGTCTTGGCCTCGGATTCCAGCAGGTGCCCGTGGGTGTCAGACCTTCGCTATGCCAGCACTGTCGTGGCAGGTGTGTGACAGCTGTACTGGGGACTCCGCTGCAGAGCCCTTGGCATAGGAGGCGAGCGCACTTGCAAGGCTGACCGGGAAGTTGGAGATGGGAAGCCGCCACAGATCTGTGGCTTGCCAATTTGCTCGAGCCATTTTCGGTGGAGCTGATGCACATGCAATTGTGGTAGACCTGCGGTCGGACCTCCCCTCCTCCTCGGGGCTCCCCGCCTGTCCGCTCTGGCCCCGGCGCTCGCTTCCCGTGCCCTGTTCAGTCTGCCACTGCGCCCCGGTGCTCTCGGACCGCCTCTTGGCGACAAGCTGCCGCCGACAGCAGGGAGCGTGGCAGGCCTGCGATCGGGTGCTCCCTGGCTGCCTCCCTGGGCGAGCACTGGTCGCTGGTCGGTGGGCTCGACCTCCTGCGCGCCAGCTCCCGGTGCGCCCCCGTCTGTGGCGGCCTCGCATGGCCGACAACACCGCCAGGGGGCCCCGTTCCTGCCCCCCCCTCCCCCTCCTCTCGTCCTTCTCCTCCGCCGCTCTTTCCTGCGCCTCCTCCCCCCTTGCGGTCCTTCCCCTCCGCTCCCTCCTGTACTCTCCCGAGCGCCTCCGTCAACCACTGTCCACATCACCAGAGAGAAACCCCAGTCAGTGGACGGCTTTCGATAAGGGAGATCGACCGGGAACCAGGGAACCCGGAACCCACCGAAATCGGCCTGGAACCAATAACCAGGACCCCAGGAACCCGGAACTTGGAAGCCGGGAACCCAGCCGGCCATGCAAATCGGCGGGACCTTTTTCGCCAAATCTTTCAATTTCTGCTAGGACCCCTTCAGTGCAAGCCTTGATTGGGGAATCTCAAGAGCTTCACCAGGGCGTCATGCCGCTGCTCCAGAGCTCCCATTTGGGCCTTAGCTACTGGGGAGTGTCCGGAGGCTGGAGGCCTGCCTGGGCAAGCGAAATTGACCAAGTGGTAAGTCGGGCTTGTCCCTCTACAGGAGGAAAAGTCAAAAAGAGCCAAGATATAGTCAGGGGGGTATTTTTGAGCATTGTGGGTGTATTTTCGACTATTTTTGATTTTTCGTGCAAAACCCGCCTGTAGGGGGACACGCCCGACCTAAGCCAAGTGGTAAATGATCCGTCTGCTTGCGTGCCCCCCAATTGCGCAGCAAAGTGCACCGCCACCTGGCACTGTCGTCGTCTTCCCCCTGCCTTCAGCACCTTGTGCGGAAAACCTGCCGGCGTGATGGAGGGTTTCTCCGAAGGGCTTAGGCGACCCCTCCTCCTCCCCCTCCTCCTCCTCCTCCTCCTCCTCCTCCTCCTCCTCCTCCTCCTCCATCTCCTCCTCCCCCTCTCCCTCCTCCACCTCGTCCTTCTCCTCCTCCTCGGGTCGCTTACGGCCCCGGGGGAAACCGTGCACGGCGTGGAGTCTAAGCTCGAAGATGAGACATCGTAGCAGTATAATGTTGCACGCTTCATGAGATTCCAGGCCTTCCAAATGGGGTCCGAGCAGATGGGTTCGGAGGGTCGCGCCGCGTAGCCGATGCATCGCCGAGGCGGGCCCGGTGTGGAGTCCGGTTTTCTCGACGTCGACGTCGTCGATGCATCGCCGATGCATCGCCGATGCGGACCCAGGCATGCGACGTCCTGATTTTTTCAGGACGGCGTCCCTGGAAGTCCCGACCCTTTGCCTGGGACCGGTGTCTCATCCTGAGTCGTTGTTTGACAGTCCCGGGGCCTGGCGATGGCCTCCCAGGGCCGAAAAAGACGAAAAACCTCCAGTCCTGATTTTTGTTACGACGCGATCGTGTCTGAGGAGCGATCCTTCGACCCCATCTACTCGAACCCCATATGGCTGGAGGCCAGCATCAAGCAGTGGCGAAGCGTCCCAGCTCGCCTATAGGCCGACCAAATAATGTTCTAAGAACCTTTTGTGGTCTGCGCGAAATGTTCTTAGATCGCTTCTGTCTGAGACTGTCTTGTTTTAGTCCATCGGCTTGATGTTATAAGAATATCGTTATTGTTCTTAGAATATTTTGGGTTATGAGAAAATTTCGTGGTAGGCCTATAGGAATGCCAGGAAGGTCGGTCCCTGCTCAAGTACAGAATCGTCAGAGGAGGAGTAGGTTCCCCTAACGCTACCCTTGCCTTTCCTTCGCCTCGTTGGGCCTCCTGGGAGGCTCTAGTCGCCACCGCTGGATTCGCCTCGAAATCCTGGTCAGAACGCGTTCCGGGAGAGCTCCGGAGAGTAGCAGTATCGGTACCTTTTGGTGTCCCCAATGCAGGAGCGGGCAAGCCCGCTCCTGTGCCCCCAGAGCCAAGTTAGCCCAGAGCCAAGAGGGGGGGGGAGGACAGGACAGCACAGGACATCCGCAGAAGGGGGTCAACGTCGAGACGCCCGCAAAGGAGCTGTGGGGCACGACTTGCAGAATCCCCTGCGAGTGTAGTATGCCGCAGACCCAGACTTCTCATGGGGCCAGCATGGGGCACACCCCGATGCTCAAAGGGGCGAGCTCCGAGGTGGCCCCGTAAGAGAGGCTCGCCCTTCGGGCCCCCGCGCCCCGCACGGCGCCGTCGGCAGGTGGACGTGTGGGCCGCGGGCCTCGTGCTCGCCGAGCTGCTTCGCGGGTCGCCAGTGCGCCCACTGGGGGCCTGCGGCCACGGGGGCCGGGGCACGGCAGGGAGCAGGATGGAGGCGATCGCAAACATGGATCAAGGGGGCGTGGATTAGCGACGGGTCCCGTTTCCATGGGAGATGGCCGATTTCCGCCGCCGAGCGAGCTGGCACCGGCCGCATTTTGGGGAGGGCACCTCCCCCGATCCATGGACTTGGCGACCGCGCACCAAATCCATGGATCGCTCGTCCCTGTTTGCGCGCCCCCAAAGGACGGAGGCGGGGCTCAAGGGACTGGGGTCGACGCAAAAGGGGTTCGGTCAGAGCGCCAGATCTTGCAGGATCCTGCAGGGCCAGGGGCGCACTGACCTGGGCTTGGGCGCCGGATCCTGCAGGATCTTGCAGGAATCTTCGCATTGACCGGGTTTGGGTGCAGGACCTTACACGATTTTGCAGGGTTCTGCAGGGCCTGACTGACCCGGGTCTCGAATGACCCGGGTCAGAAGATCCCCGAACGGAGGCGGGGCGGGTCCAGGTTTAGATCGGGCATGTGGAGGGTTTCTCCGAAGGGCTTAGGCAGGCGACCCGTCCTCCTCCTCCTCCTCCTCCTCCTCCTCCTCCTCCTCCTCCTCCTCCTCATCCTCCTTCTCCTCCTCCTCCTCCTCTTCGGGTCGCCTACGGCCCTGGGGGAAACCGCGCACGGGCATGTCCCCCTACAGGGGGATTTGAGATGAAAAATGCTACATTTCCAAAATTTGTCAGACATAGTCAAAAAATCGTCCCCAAACTATTTGTTTGACTGTTTTTGGAGATTCTTCCTGTAGAGGGACAGGCCCGACTTCAGTCCAGGTTGAAGTTCGAACAGGAGGTTCAGAAATTCTGGAGCAGGGAATCGACTGCAGATTGGATGTCGGAACTGCGAAACCTTCATGGAGTAATCCGTAGACTCACGGAGCATTCTGCGCAAGTTTCGTAGATCCGACGAACATGTCAAGTCTGGGGTCAATCAATTCTGCAGTCGATTCCCGACTCGAAGAATAGGATTTCGTCTTTTTAGGCCTCTTGGATGAGGTCCTAGCTGATTGGGTCGGAGGATCGCGCCGCGTCACCGATGGATCGCCGGTGCGGCTCAATGTGGAGCCCGATTTTCTCCGTGCTGGCGTCGCCGATGCACCGCCGACGTCGCCGATGCATCGGCGGTGCATCGGCGATGCGTCGCGATCCTCCGACCCCATCCCTTCGGACCCCATCTGGGAGGCCTCTAATCCTGCGGCGAGGCTGGATAAGGCACGCCAGTGAGCCCTGGGATCTGGCGAGGGAAGGCCAGGTACGGGAATCCCAAAGAGGCAGTTCTGACTTGATTGTTGTTGCAGTGCGCCCTCCTGCTAGGCAAGGGGGGGCACTCGCCGTCATGGCTGAGCTCGGTTCGGACACCGTCAACATAGTGCCCATGATGAGTTAGTTTTTGAGCTGCTCTCGGCTGAGGACCGAACGCGTATGTGTTTTGCCCATGGTCAGAGGCACGCGTGGGAAGCATCCAGAAAGGTGAAGGGCATGTTGCCGCTATTTCGAGAAGAGCGCGGTTTCGGAGCAGGTGTTCCCAGTTTTTTTCAGCGAAATGAACCAATGACCCTCTGTGCGACGAAAGCTTTGCAGAGGCACGATGCGTCTGTCACGGGATACGTCTTGGAGGTGGTTAATGTGTGGAAAAGGCCGTAACAAGTTGTGCGCCCCATGTGATCCAGACATAGTTCAAAAGTGTTCCCAGTTCAGTCGAGCATCTGTTTTAACGAGACGTCCTCACAAAAAGTTGGGTTAGCGTATCTTGGCCAACTTGCCGGACGGGAAGGTCGGCCCAGTTTCTTGAGCACTTGAGCACGGTCGCCCCTCCAGCGTTAACGGCAGAATTTGGCCCAGGTGTGTTTCAAGACTTTTCCGGGAAGTTGGCCCAGATGTCTTGTGAGTTTCTTTTGTCATGTTTTCGGTTGTAATATCAGGCGTGCGGCGTAGGTCGTATTTCCTTTCCGCGGACAGTGGGCTCACAGTACTATCGCAAGCAGCTGCGTGCGACTAGAAGGACCTGTAGTGTTCGGCGTTGACTTCGCAGAATTCGCACACGAACCCATTGAATATTAGTTGGTCTTGATTGCAATCCGGCCCAACCTTCACGAACCATACGATTGCGATGGGATGGGTTGACGAATAGAGAGGTATAGCACTTAGCAGGCCGATGACGATAGGCAAGGGGGACATCAGGGAGACGAAGGGAGAGACGTCAAGAAAGGCCATGGCAGACCGATTGCGACAAGTGCTCGTTCCTCCTCCCTCCCCTCCTTCTTACCTCCCTCCCTCTCGTCCTCCCGCCTCCCCCCTCTATGCAGGGAGAGCGACCATGAGGTGCACCCATGCCGACTCCTTCCCATGCGGCTGTCGACCCGCTGCCGTTTCTCTTTCAAATGCAGTCAGCCTCCCGCCGGCTGCGAGACCTCTCCGAGGATCCCTCTCTTGCAGCGCGCATGCAGGGGTGTCGCCTGTGCCACCATGAGTCAGAGACACAGGTTCTTTCGAGCGAGAAGCTGTCAACGCCGCAGTGTGTGAACTCAACTTGTCGGAGGTTGGCGCATGAGAACGAAGTGAGCTCAACCAGAAAATCAGGGTCTGTTTCGAATCGTGGCGCACGTGCTGGCGAGGCGAAGCTGGTCGTGGGCGGTGATTTGTCGGCCGCAGCTTGGCCAAGTCGGACAAGAAAATTATGTCCCTGACTCGCGGGGGCCCGGGAGGTTGTCCCGCTGTTGCCTCGTGGTCGTGCCCTGGGTTGTCCCGTGGTTGTCCGGTGGGTCATCCAGTGGTTAAGTTCGCGGATGTCCCGCGGGATATATATTGAGTTCGATACATGTGCAAATTGTGCTGCGTATCCTCTTTGCACAGATATCACCGCACAGGCAGACAATATATATATATATACACAGATTTACACGTGTATATATATATATATATATATATGTATACGTGTATGCGAATTCTGGTACTGGGGGGGGCATATATTGCCGATCGGAAGTATGTAGGTGTCGATCAAACGCGATAGATCGTAGTTAGTTGTGCTTGTGGCTTTCTCGTGGGTGTCCCCGCGGATGCCCCGTGGTTGTCCTGTGGGATGTTCCGTGCTTGTTTGCGCGCAAGTTCAAGTACAAGTCCAACCTCATCTTGAACGATGTAATTCGATAACTTCGCACATGTGTACATATATATATTGACTCAATACGTCGTACGCGTGTGTAGATGCATTCGTAGTTGATTTGCTTGTGATGTTCTGCATTCAGTAGTGAGTGTGTGCCTATATCGAGCAGATCGGTAGGCTATACGGTTTCTGGATATAAGCGGAACTAACTCAGTACTGCTATAGTAGAGAGTTGTATGTAAGGACTTAGATCGATAGACAGACGGTTAGTTCGATAACAAGGACGGCAGATAGGCCACCCGACCCGGAGCCATCGTACACCAAAAATTGCACCCACCCCCAGTGGTGAAGTGCGGCCACGTGTTACGCACATCATGGCTAGTCACCA